>WAAD01022468.1:261-16333 GCA_013389945.1 Fregata magnificens
CAATTTAAAGGTATTTCCATTACAAGCTCCACGATTGGTCCCTTTGGACCAGACCATTGGGTTTAACATTGCAATGAACTCCTCCCCTTGCCCCTGCTCGGGCTTGGACTTATCCACAGACTGCAGGCCCTTCTGGGGGTGTACCTGCTCCAAGTGGAGCCTTATCTCTGAGCCACAGTCTCTCCAGGGGTATATCTGCTGTGGCATAGGCGTATCCATGGCCACAGTTGCTTCGAGGTGCACCTGTTCGAGCATGGCCTTCTCCATGGGCCACAATGCCTTCAGAGATATACCTGCTCCAGCGTGGCCTTACCCACAGCCACAGTCCCTTCAGAAGAAAACCTGCTTCAACATGGCCTCACCCATGGCTGCAATCCCTCCAGGGGTGTACCTGCTCTGTGGTGGGCTTATCCATGGCCACATGCTTTGAGGTGCTCCAGCATGACCTCATGCACAGCCACTGATGTTTCAAGGTGTACCTGCTGCAGCATGGACTTGTCCACAGCCACAGATGCTTCGAGGTGCACCTTCTCCAGTGTGCACTTACACTTGGGCCACAATACCTTCAAGAGGTATACCTGCGGCACAGACGTAACCACGGCCACAGACACTTTGAGATGTACCTGCTCTGGTGTGGACTTATTCATGGCCACAGATGCTTCGGGGTGTCCTGCTCCCGCGTGGACTCATCCACAGGTCACAGTCCTTTGACTCGAGGTCACACTGCGGTTCCAGCCTGTCCAGTACAGCAGCACAGAAACAGCAGCGATGCCCTGGCCCTCTGCCAGCCCAGGCGCATCACCATTGCTGTTATCAAAATGTTCCCAGGCACAGCACAGTAAGGTGATAAGCAGTGCAGCCGTACAGCAAGCAGCGAAAGCAAAAAGCAGACACTAACGAGCACTAGACTCTAACATACAGTAAGGCAAGCAAACCCCATGGCAAGCACAGGAACCTGCCAATTAATTGCTAAATGGCAATAACAGCTATAAATTGGATCTAGCACATTCCAATCAAACCTGTCATTATCTCAAATCCTTCGAGCCCCACGTTGGGCGCCAAAAAGGACTGTCACGGTTTAACCCCGGCTGGCAACTAAGCACCACACAGCCGCTCGCTCACGCACTTCCCCGTGGTGGGATGGGGGAGAGAATCGGAAGAGTAAAAGTGAGAAAACTCGTGCGTTGAGATAAAGACAGTTTAACAGGTAAAGCAAAAGCTGCGCACGCAAGCAAAGCAAAACAAAGAATTCATTCATGACTTCCCATCGGCAGGCAGGTGTTCAGCCATCTCCAGGAAAGCAGGGCTCCATCACACGTAGCGGTTACTTGGGAAGACAAACGTCGTCACTCTGAATGTCCCCCCCCTTCCTTCTTCTTCCCCCAGCTTTATATGCTGAGCATGACGTCATATGGTATGGAATATGCCTTTGGTCAGTTGGGGTCAGCTGTCCCAGCTGTGTCCCTCCTGGCTTCTTGTGCACCCCCAGCCTACTCGCTGGTGGTGTAGTGTGAGTGGCAGCAAAGGCCTTGATGCTGTGTAAGCACTGCTCAGCAGTAATGAAAACATCCCTGTATTATCAACACTGGCTTTAGGCTAAATCCAAAACATAGCCCCTACTAACTAATATGAAGAAAATTAACTCTATCCCAGCCAAAACCAACACAGGAAGTCTCAAAATAATGGAATCTGGAAAGGTCAGTTGCAGAGAAAACTTCCCATGTATGAGGCATTTTCAAACAAGAAAGGATAGGCATCAAGTGGCAGCCCTGTAAATAGGAACATAATTAAAAGTGCAGATGGGAAAAATAAGGGAAAGTAGGTCGAGGATGATTCTACTGATGCAGCCAGAGAATAACTGACGTGTGTACTAGAGGGTCTGTCACTCCCATGAAGAGCTTTATTCTACAAAGCCAGCGAAAAATAGAGTTGAAAATGCAAGGAGAATTGAGTGGTTTGGAGCATGTTTGCATTTCAGAGAGATAAATAAAGGCAACGTATGTATGCAGTCGAGTTTGAAATTGCAACAAGAAGAAATCTAGAGAGTATAACTTGTTGGATGCTATTTGTCCCCTTCTTTTTAATCACTCACTTTCCAATATATATGATGTCAAAAATGTAGTTGAATTGGTGTTTGTTGCCAAATAGCGGACCTGGTGCTGTGTAAAATGGGTCTTTTTAGGATGGCGTCATTAGTCTGGTGTGATAACGCTGCTGAGGATTTTGAAAATCTTTTCCTCAGAGCTGTTATTGTCTTCTGTTTTTAGCTAGGACAGACAGGGATGACTCATGGGTGTTAATCTGGGTTTAAGGCTGTATTTTTAAACCTTACTCTCCAGTTTGTAAGTGATCAGAGTCTGTGCAGGAATTCAGACCTGCTGCTGCTTAGGGTTTATTTGTATTCACAGCATATTCTTGTTTTAAAGGACAGCATCAGTCAGGGCATTGTGTTGAGTGGACATACGTCAGTTTGACTGAAAGTGTTCTAATCTGCACATTCACCACTTGAACTGTTGCAGTGGTTCTAATTTAAGTTTCTCTCCATGTGCATTCAGATGCTGTTATTTGTGTTGTCTTGTCTCCGATAGACGTTTCCTTAATATAAGTACACTTTTTCTTTGGGTAGTGGATATTAAGACAGTTCTCTCTCTTTATGCTTGTGGTTGCTTTGAGCTACTTCAATAATGCAAAATAGCGATAAAATTTTCTGGGACAGATCTTGGGCCCCCAGAGTTCCCTTTGCACAGGGAAATATGTGGGAAGCGTAGTGTTTGCCCAATAGGAGCAGTGAAAGGCATGGTGGTCAATGGCATCACAAAACTCAGAAAATAGAACTGCAGGGTTCCAAAGGCTAACGTGTTTCTAAAAATGTCTAGGTAATATCTGTAGATATGTGAGCTGTTTGGATAATATATGTTCAGCCAGAAACATTTATTAATTCTGAATACATTATTCATTATGAATAATTCCCATCACCACTCTTCTGTTGCAGCGGTCATCAAAACTTAATAGAGTTTTTTTCCTAATTAAGTTTTTGTTTATTGTCTGCATTTAGGCAGCGGTGAACTTTTGTTTCCATCACCTGAGAAATATTTTTCATTCTGAAATTCAGGTGTTCTGTCTTTTCTTCTCTGCTCCTCCTCACCATTTCTGTTCAATAACATTTGTTTCTTCCTGAATTCATTATTTTAATGCTTTACTATTGTCAGTCCAGATCATTTGATAAGTAGGCTTAAAATTGTTCAAAATCGATCAACGCTATAGCTCTGATTAGCACTTTAAAGTTCAATCATTGATTCTAACCTAAGTCTCTTCAATTACAGTCTGTCACTTCAGCTTGTCAGTTAAGTTCGTATCTATTATAAAGTAGTTATGTTAACTTTGAAAGTCCTTTATATAGGCAATTTTGCTGTCCAGTCTAATTTTTTTCTCTGTTTGTCATGAAGTTAAATTATTATAGGAATCCTCCCTATATGTTCATGGACAAAAGATAAAGCCTGTATTCTCGGTAAGCATAGAATTCTTGCACTTAGCACATTTGGGGAAAAGAAAGTATGCTTCTTATTAAATAATTTTAATTATCAGAGCCTTTGAATGCTGCTTGAGACCCTGCTTGCACCTTCTTCATTTCTGCTCACTGTAAGCTTTCTCTTTTTGTTGCAAGTCAGTTCTGTGTTTTCTACAAAGGATTTCTCTTGAATGTCCGGTGAAGAACAGCTCATTTTTTTACTGTTATGAACATTGGTTTTCAATGAATAGCAACAGCTGTTGAAAGAATTTGTCTGTTTAAAGTTAAGCTTGAAAACAGTCTTTAAAGTCTTTTCTTCCCCTTCCATCTTTCAGTCAGTAATAGTGCTTACAGTGGATATATGCATATATGTGCATGCTTGTGTACATAAATTAAAACTGTTCATATATTGCTAGACAGAACAGATAGCTTTTATGTTTTTGACTCCGTATGACAATGCTGAAATGTAACCTACAGTTAATAATCAGGCTTATTTTTAGGAGCTAGGGACAAGATTCATCATCTTTGAACAATTCACGTATTTCCATGATAAGCAGTAACACGGAAGGTAGAAAATATTCACTGGATTTTTCTTCTCATCATTCTTAAATGTTGTCTTGAAATATGGATTTAATATTCATAGGTCTCTGAGTTCAAATTGCAGTATAAGTAATTGCTAGAATAAGCTATAGAAACAATTATAATCATCAAGAAAAAGTAATTAATTGATTGATTACTTTTGTTTACATTTATTTCTTAAAGCAAGGAAGTAACACTGTTTTAATCTAGTCTCAACTATGCGTAAAGCAAAACTGTGTAAAACTCAATTTTATAAAAAAGACAAACATACTAAAGCACTGGTAAAAATAAATAAGAGAAAGGAAAGATAATTTGTGTGGTTTTCAAAAAATTGTTGATGTACAGGATATGAAAACTAGATAGGCCTAACTTCTCATTAGTGGTTTTTTTCTCTAAGTAATGGCGCTTCTGTGAAAATTGTCACGAGATTGGTCTGAGAATAGTATAGCTGAAGGTTTCTTATTCCCTCCCAAAATATTTGAATTTGGAGTACTAAAGAACTACTTTACAAAAAGAGCACTGTTATATGGTGCAAAGACGACCTGCTCCCCATTTCTTCCCTTTCTCCTCACACCACTTTTGAGAGAAGAAACATTGCATTTCCCTGACAAATACGAAAGGGAGGTGAAAGGGGTCATGGAGGCAATGAAGATATATTATTAACAGTAGAAAATTTACAAAAGCAAATAGCTCCTAACTTATGGAGTAAGGTATAAATCTTATCCTTCTCTTATATCTCAGTCACCCCTTCCCAGCCTCATTACATTTTCCCTATTTTCAAACGTAGATAAGTTAAGGAAACTGACTTGCTTTTTTCACACACTATATATTCATCTCCATGGTGCTTCGGGTTGAAACAATATTAATAACAAAACGGAGAGAAATCATAGCACAAGAGTGAAGATGGTGTTCTAGCTGTTCTTTGTGTCCTTGCCATGTCTTGACATCCTCTGAGCTGCATCCTGCTCCCTGGGAGCTCACCTAATCTCAGGCAAGGCATTTGGAGTCAAAGCAAAGGACCTGGCTGTGCCTATGAGAGCAGAGATGTTTATTAACAGAGAGTGAAGCGTAGTGCAAATTCTGAGCTTGAAATGGGGATCAAACAATAATCCTGTACACAGTCCTTTCAAATATTCTGCTGGTCTTGGTGCCTGAGGGCAGCTTGAAAATTAGATTTGCTGCCAATACAACTGCATAGCCCCATCTCTTTGGTTTTAAAATTCAGTTTGTGCTCTCTTCAACACAAGATGAAGATAGCTTTTAAGCTTGAAGGCTTTGTTTATATTTGCATCATCAAGGCTGACTTCCTAAACCACCAGTTCAAAGCAATGATATAAAAGAAGGGTATTTTTTTCATTTTTTTAAATAGAAATTGTATCCCCATTGTGCATCATCTTGAAAATGACAGCTCTTACTCTTTGAATACAAAGGGTACAAAACCATAACAAAATCAAACATTTACTACCTGTCTCAAATGAACTCGAAACAAGGAAAAATGCACTATGTCAATCAGTGTGTCATTAATATTACCTTTTGAAACACAAGGGAGACGACTGATGAAATAGTAATATGAATGTTGGTGAGTTTCTTCTGAGGTTTGGGGCGGGGCAGGTGGAAAGATGTTTGGTTTTTTTGGTTTTGGCGGATTTGGTGTGTTTTTTAGCCAAAGCTCTCGACTGAGGTTCAACAAGTTAGAATTTGGTTCCTTAATTAACTGCAGACCAGGATACTTCATTTCAGTCTGCAGTTTCAAAGTTATTTGATACCTAAGATCCTCTGACATCGATCAGTGGACATGGCAATTCATTAAGTTTTTGTGTACCGCATTTTCCATTCAGAAAAGGCAGGCATTAATGTTTGCTTCTTCACAGCTTTTCTCTCTCCTGTATATAGCTCAGCTCCTTAGGCAGAAGTCTGTCTTACAGTGTGTTTGTGCAATACCCAAGTATAATGGTGCCTCCCTCTTAGTTGGAGTCTCTAGATATTACTGTCATATTCAGAATTATATCAATAGGTATGACACTGACCTTATATTTGCAGTCATATTACTCTATTTGTAGAAGCAGAATAAGTAGGTGATTTAGCAAAAAACGGATGGTGGTTTGTTTTTTTCCCCTGACTGAATGGATATTTCAGTTTACATGTTACCACTACAGATAGCTGATTAGCCCCCAAATGGCTGTTTTCCAACCATCCTTGATCTGAATCCTTATGTAAATACCCCAATTTTGTGGATCCAAATATGCAATCATCGTTATCTCTCATTTTTCAGTTATGAACTCTGTCCATTTGAGTTACTCTCTGTCTGCAAGCATTTTCGTAATGATTGAAAACAAAGTACGTTATGACTTGTGTCCTACAATTATTCACTTCACAGTATAAATCCAAGTATCCCTCCTGCATGATAGTTAAAATATGAGACCTCTTTATACACTCCAGGAAATATAACTTGAAATGGTTTTGGTTTCGGTTGGTTTTTATTTTTTTCAGTGTATGGATCTAAATCAGATGTTTCAGAACTTGATGTTTTGCTCAGAATTAGTCCTTGTGCCCTTCCCTCCAAGTAAGAACTTCCTCCAAAGGTTTATGTTCTAGTAGACACCTAAATCACAGAAACAATCATTAAGTAATAGATTGCTACACTTGCATAAAATGCATTTTTTTCTTTTCTACAGCAAAGATATGCAGGTAATAAATTACTTGTGCACTGGGACTATCGGTAAGTAATTCATCATACATACTGAGGAAGGATATCTTAAATGTTACATTCCACACAAATACAAAGCTAAGCTTATTCTCTTTACACTTCAGTATTTTCAGAGTTTATCTTGAGCCCTGTTATGTATCTCAGAAGAAGCACAAGCAAACAATTCACACTGAAAGCAAGAGTCAGAATTAGGGAATCTTGTCATGTAGACTACAGTTGAAATAAAAATATTACAGTAAGTGGATGGCTAAAATTAAGTTGTTAATTCCTTATTTATATATCTATATGTGTGACTCTATTTTCAAAAAAGCAGCGCAGTCTCAGATACCTGTATTTAAAGCATAACACTTCTTATGTATGACGCTACATATACACACTCTGTGTTGTCGGCTGAGTATATACACTGCCCTTGCTGCTGTATGGAGGCTTCTGTTTTCCAGAGAGCTCAATCAGTGCAGAATCTACTTGACAAATGAAAGCCTCATATTTTCCAGGTGCATGTTACAGAACAGATAACAAAGGACACAGAGATGAGGTTGCTCCCATCCTTTCTCTGTAGCTCCTGTTTGAACTGAGGGTTAGGGCAACCCGGCAGGGCTGCAGCAACTCCAGCTCAAGTGCATTGCCCAAGCTCGTTTTAAAAGAGCTGGTTCAGGTACTCCTGGCAGCGTAGCCACGGCAACACAGAGCTTAGCCTAGCCTAATTGCCCGAATATTTACACAGCTTCCCAGGAGGGCTTTATAGCCTGTGCTGAACCACTATACCTTCCTCACCCAAACTAGTGCATTTAAAGGTAGTTCAGACGTGTATACACAAGCTGCAGTTCCACCTTTGACAGCAGAGTGGATATATGTTCTGTTTTAGACAGGGCAATTGCACTGAACTGTAGGAGTTTGGTAGCCCGTAACTTAAAGCAACAGGTCAAATTCAAACTGATAGGTTGCCATTATATAAATCAATAGCATGCCCTCCTGTGGCTACTGCCTTCTGCAACAGTCCTTCTTAAAAAGAAAGGAAAGCAAAACAAACAAAAACATTAAGAATGGAGGGAATTGAAAAATAGACATAAAAAACATGAGAAAATGCCCTGTGTGAAGAAAGGTTGAAAATCTCAGGACCATGCCGTTAGAGAGAGGACAGACTGTCTCCATGGGTGATAGAATCAGGAGTGATGAGTGATATGTAGAACATAAATCAGATGTTCTTATTAATCGTCTCTCAGGATGATGGTTTATGCTATTACCACCTCTGAAATAGTTTCAGGCCTGCATGTCTCCTGGGATCATGTAACAGGGGATGTTTTATGAGCATAGTTACAAATATTTTTTCCAATGTGTAGATTTCAACACTTTTGTTTATTTTTATCCATGTCTGAAGATACCGCCTGCTTCAATTTCACAGCAATATACACTGCAGCCGAAACAGCTCTGAACTCAGACATAGCACAGGTTTGACTGTTCAAAACAACCTACTTAATAATCTCAGGTTTATGTTCCTGAACCTTGCTCTAGATGAACTGATATTTTCTGTTGAATGAGTCTTTGATAATCTAGTTTGTAAACTGATGCCTTAGATACATAAGTGTGCCAGTGCATTCAGAAACTACAAGAAAGGGGCAATTTGCATTTTTATGCAACTTCTCTTTCTTGCAATGAAATCCTGAGGTAGTTAAAGGGCATCAGCAAATTACAACCATTATACATATATCACCTCATTGCAGGTTCCTCTAGTTTTTATTTATCCTGGGAAATGTCTACTGTGGAGCTGATGGTCTTGAAGACTCAAACCTTTGGTTTCTTGAGTTTCTCTAAACTTGATTTTGAATTCTGAAATTGTGAAGGCAAAGGAAAATCAAACCCCTCAATTAAAAGGGAGGGGGGAATCATTTACATGCAAAGGAACAGTCTGAACAGCACCTTAATCTTCCATAACATACGAGTTACAAGTCTGAAAGTCAGTAGTGCATAGTTCTTGTGTTTTCTTGTTGGCAATTATGACCATTATTAACAACATAGACTTTATGGAGAGTGGGACTGCTTGTTGCTCCAGAAAGCATATTCTGAGCAGAAGCAAATATTACTGTTGGTTTTTTCAGAATTTTGAATGGCAGTTTTGATTTTGAAGATCCTTATTTTAAATTTGATGAATAAACAAGATCAATTTTTAAATCTAAAAAAATCTTGCTGAAGAAGTAGGAGTTTTTCAGTTGGATTTCACAGACTGTTTTTCTGTATAAGTGAGTTATATAGGAAAGAATACGAGCTTCAACAACTATCAGCAAGTTTATTACTAAGTTCCTGAGGGCACATAAAGAAAATTCCACTGTTATCACAGGGAACTTGAAACTGACAGCTGAATATGGCTCCTGTATTTGACCTGCCCCTTTCTATTTCAGTTTGATGGTTTGACATCTCCATCAAGCTAGATCTGACCTCAGTGCTTTGAAAAATTTCAATAACTAGTCATCTTTTTTTCCCCACCATTATTTTGTCTTCAGTGACAACATGCCGCTCCATGTACAACTGACCAGATCCATATCTCTAGGATTCTCTTTTGTATCCTCTGGTGGAATAGTAGTTTATACTTCTGCAGATTTCTAGATTTAGATGGAGTTTGTTGCGGTTTTTATTATATTCTCTGTCCCCTATGTACAGCTCTGACTCTAGCTGGGCACAGCTTGCAAAAGCAATTTGAGGAGCTTCTTTGATGCTTCTTTGGTTCGTCACAGCAGTGAGTGAACACATTGTAATGGCTGCATAGTTGTTCCTTTTGGACAACTTTATGGATTGCTGATTGATTTAAGTAAGACAGCTTCTGAGGGCTGTCACAGAGCACACACAGATGTTATGGGGATTTCCATAATGCTGGATTTTCAATGCTACCTGAGATGGAAGGCATCATGGTTTCATCTCAAGCTACTGTCCTGCTACGCAGGACTTGGTTCCTGTGCCCTTGAGTGGCCATGCTGTCTTGCAGTACCTTGTTGCAGGTATAATGTGAGGTACCAGTGGCCTAGAAACAAATACTGAACATTGAATTGTTAGCAGCAACTATGAGTGAATGGTTCTTCAATATGTGTTTAGGAATAAAGTAGAAATCTTAAAATGGTCCATGTGCAATTTGTACAACAGGTTATGAAAAATATTGCATTGAAAGGTATGTGATGTCATGCAATGTTTTCTATGCAAAGTGGAGAAAGTAAAAAAAAATTGTCCAGGCCAGGGCTTTTATTGTTACCTTCAAGAAACAATTCAGCTAACAGTTGAAAAATGTTCTTCTAGACAATTTAAGTGCTGTTTATCCACACAAGATAATTAATTGTCGTAGTGGGTTGTCTTTTATAAGATTTTCATAGGAGGCTGTTCAATCAAGAGAATGTTCTTTCCCATATGAAACAATGTTAATTGAAATGTTAATCAAGAGTGACTTTTTACAAGGGCATGTAGTGATAGGACAAGGAGTAATGGCTTTAAACTGAAAGAGGGTAGATTTAGATTAGATACAAGGAAGAAATTCTTCACTGTGAGGGTGGTGAGGCACTGGAACAGGTTGCCCAGAGAAGTTGTGGATGCCCCATCCCTGGAAGTGTTCAAGGCCAGGTTGGATGGGGCTTTGAGCAACCTGGTCTACTGGAATGTGTCCCTGCCCATGGCAGGGGGGTTAGAACTAGATGATCTTTAAGGTTCCCTTCCAACCCAAACCATTCTATGATTCTATGATTCTATGAAAGCCGTACACCCCCCAGCAGGTGACATCTGTGAGTACTCGGACTACTGCTGCAGGGCAGAGTTAGGTTTCCACTAGCTGTTGGTTTGAAAATCTGTCATAAATGTGAACTGGAAAGATCAAATAAAAAATTGAATTAATTCTAGATTTATGTTCTTGAAGACATCTATTGACCAGGCTTTCAGGTTATGTGTTACAGAATTTTTTTTTAAACTTTTGTAATAAAAGTTGTTTTCCTTCCCACATCTATAAAAAATTATATAGCATTTTTATCTCACTAAAAATATATCAGAATATACTATTTTGTGGTATCTCTAGTACCACAAATTGCAAAGATTTTTTTTTCTCTGAGATCTGACAATGATGTTTGACAAGAAATCTGCATTGAATGAGAAAGTGCCAGTAATATTCAGTAAAGAAAAGGGATTGCAGAGGGATGGGTGGGTGTAAAAGGTGAGATATTTTTGTGTACTAATCCTGCTGTAAGAGCTAGGAGTGAACACACAGCTCTGCAATTAACCACTCTGAAATCAGATTAGAGATTACTGAATAAAAGAAGTCTGGACAACTATATATTTGAAGATAGGAAATATATATACACATATTTGTTGTAAGAAACAGAATGCATCTGGACCATTGTTGCCGCACATTATTCCAGCTTAACATAAAGTACAAAATGAGAAGAGAAGGAGACGGTGACTATGACTGCACTTTCAATATCCAGCCTCAGGTACAAAAATTATTCTGTGCTGACAGGGCTAGGAACGTGAGTTCATTTTGTTGTGCAAGATCTTAAGTGCGATCAAGGGGTAATTTCATGAAGATGCTTTTTCCCCCGCACAACTGTAAAGAAGGTCATTGTGTGGTGACACAGAAGATGCTGAGAGGGCTAATGTTTGTGTCTTTGGGCAGATGACAGCTATGGAGCAATATTGGCCACAGCTGCTAGGGAAAACACAAGCCAAACCAGGTACCTTCTGATTAGACTGCCTAAAATCAAGATTTAGCATTTTGGAAAATCACTTCCTTTTCCTTGAACAACAATTCTCTATGGTTTGATGGGAGACTTCCTCTTTTGGTAGTTGGTTTCGGGGAGTGAGGGAGCCGGGGGCCATGACACAGGCAGTGGCTCACCCCCCATCTCCAGCCCCACGAAGCCCAGCCGGGGGACTGATGCCAGGCCTGATGGCGGATGCAGGGATGAGGCCAGGACAATGCCTGGCTGGGAAACCACATTGGTGGTTTGGGGCAGGGAGGGAGGTGGCTGTGGCATGTCACGGGCCAGCAGCGATGGCTGAGCTTCAAGCAACCTTGAGAGGGGGGAGGCCCCGTAGGGGCTCCTCACAGCCCGCTCCCACCCGGCTCCCTCCCAGCTGTCAGGCCCAAGCCCTGCGGCTGCCTCTGGGCAGGGCTAGTCAGGAACCCACCGCCAGAGCCCGCGGGTGGCGGGGCATGAGGCTGCAGAGGTCCAGGGGTACAGGGTAAATGCTTGATAGGACACAGGTCAATATTTCTCCTGTTTGTGTTACTCACTGAAGCTGGGGTGCTGCTAGGGAGTCTCTGTGTCAAATCCTCGGTCTGACTGAGAAAGGCCACTGCAGTGCGGCCACAGAAACAAAAGCCTTGGCACCTGCATTTCCTGAGGTAGGTAAAATGCTCTCCGTATTTGCGAAACCACTACTTTGCAGTAGACTTGCTGTTTATCAGCCCATACCCAATCTACTCTATGGGGAGGACCCATAGACCCATAGAACAATCTGGGTAAATTCCTGAAGCCTCTTGAACTCCTTGTGTCCCTGGATGTTGGTGAATTGAGTTTTAATCCAAGTTTGGAGTTGTACCTGCTTTGGGGTAGAAGCTGATCCCAGCCATCAGTACCAGCATATGTTTTAATCATATTGTATGGGCAGCGTTTGTGGCTATTGACCATGTGGAACCATCTGGCATTATCAGCTAATGCTGGGGTATTTGTGGTCATTTGCTGATGGCATATTGCTACTCATATTTCTAACTGTTTTTAATAGACAAGCCTTGAGTAATTGGCATTTTTTAAAATCTCGAGCTCTCTCTTAAGTGTTTTTCTATAAATATCTGATTATATTTGATATGATATATTAAAATCCATAGGAAATCTACAATAAAAATACAGCTGCAGTGTTTTCAGTATAATGGTGATATTCAGTTGTATGTTTACCTTGCATAGATGATCAGGCACACAGTAAGTATCTCAGGTTCATTTTACGAAGCTTTTGAACAGGGTGAGGTTGACATGGCTGAGGTCTGATTCCTACCAGCATGAATTGTAGGAGTCTACCAGAAGAGGTGACTCTGACTTCAGATGATTAAATGAATCAGTTACTTTAGCCTTCAATATGTGTTCCTGAAGTCATGTAGAATGAAGTGATAATGTTGATGTTGGAGATAACAGAAAACATGTTCCCATCCAATCTGTTAGAAGGATGCATGAAGTTTTCTTTGAAGCTGACTGACAGGATTGATGAAGCTATTTCCAGGGACTTTTTCACCTACCTCATGTATAAGAATGAGTTTCTTGTTTACTAAACTTGTTTATTAAGCAGTAATATTAAGCAGTAGAAAGTAAAGAGGGGTGTTCAGAAAAAATAGCATAGTAATTTAAACTCTAGTGAACTTGACTTGTAAAGGAGGGTAGCAGCATCCTACTCTCCTGCTGTTTGGGTCTGTGTTTCTCCATTGTTTATAAAAGAAGACAAAAGACAGTAGCTCTTCTTCCCCCACAGGTAAAGTTAGTCTTTCTTTATACGCCTGTAGATTTCTGTCTAAATATACAAGCTTTTTATTTATATTAAAAAGAATACTTTAATTAAAGGTCTTGCATGCATATGCATGATTTATTACTATCTGACATAAATACGTAAAGCTGAATAAATTTATCTACTATGATGGTAAGGAAAGTCCCGGTTTTATTTATGACCAATATTTCTGACTGATTCTGCTGCTAGATAATCGTGTCTCAAAGCCACAGGTTGTCTTCCTCTCTTCTCTTTGATTTCACTTTATCATGATTTACTATAATTTTCAGTCAGTGTTTTCTTTTGTAAAAAGTTCTCATGTGGCATATATGAATCCAGATACAGCTTTAACCTAACAGATATTCATTGTCCAAAAGAAGGCAGCAGTTCTGTTTGTAGGTATGGGTATCAGGTTGAATAGTGCTTTTCATTTTATGTTTTTGCCATGCTACTATGCCTTCCTACAGCAGCACAGATCAAAGAAGCCTGTGCTGGGGAGACTGCAGAGCGTTCTGGATTCAGGGCTGCAGATGGGATCAGAGCAAAGAGTAGGTTGTCATAGTCATAGTCCTGCTGGATGACAGTACATACCTACAGCACCAAAATCTTTGTGGTTCCCAACTAAATAGACATCTCACCAACTATCTCTGGGCGATAGCTTCTTCACTACAGTTAAAGTCTCTGAGAGGTTGCTGACAGAAACAGACTCTTAAACTATCAAGACGTATCAAAGAGGTTTTCCTGCTTGTTTTCTTTGTTCCCTACCTAGCAGAACATATCTGACATCTGGCAATATCAAGTCAGTAATATTTCTACATTTGTTACTCCTTTATTTTCTGTATGTGCAAGTATTGATGCTGAGGAAAGTCAGTACTGCAATTTTCCATTGAAAAGACAGGGTTTTTTGTTGCAAATATTCTTATGTCTTTTCTTAGGATTCTGTGAGCAGATATGCTAGGTGAAGTCTGTTTCTCTAATTGAACTGCGGCAGACTTTTATTGCTTTCAAAGATCTGTTTATAGGATTTAGAGGAGTATCTGGTTATTAGCGTCTCTGTCCTTTTGATGGTATCTGGGAAACGATGAGTACACCCTGTAATTCTTTTGCATGATAGCATAGGAGCATACTGAATATTTGCCAGGAAAACTTCTAAGATAAGTTCTGTTAGTGCTGATATTATATCTTGTCAGTAGTGCAGCTGACTATGGAAGAAGTTAATGGCACAGGTCAACACCCTGTAGCAGATGAGGTAGAATGTTGCAGATTAGACCAGACTATACATGTGTGTCATTAGTTTATGTTGAAATGACACAGAAAATCCTCCACTCCAGAAGGCAAAATCTGCCCTGAAAACTCACACGATGCATTGTTTCTTATATCTTTGTGTTCCCCTCTCACCACCTTACTGGTTTGAACAGTCAGTGGCATTTCCTCACTTCCCACCCACCCTTGAAGGATACTAGTAAATGTGAGGAAGGTTCCTAGTTAAGAGCACTCAGAAGCACAGATGTTCTACCCTGGTGCCTGGATCCAATATCTGGCATAGTTAACAGCCTGAGTGAGTCCCATTGCAAGTATAATAGAATTATATCCAGTCCTATAACTCACAATGGGCTGGGACATTGATTTCCTACTGAATACTGAACATAGCTATCAGCTATTACAGAAATTGTCTATCAGCTCAAAACAGAAATGCTTAATTGTGTTGCATCCTCTCTACCCAGCTCAGCCTTGGGGTCAGCAGGAGAGTTCTGCTTGTTTTTTTAAACTCTGACTGTCCTAATCGCAAATTATTTTTCCCAAATAATGGAAGGTGATATGGTGAAGCAAACATCCCAAGACCTGTAGTCCCAGCGTATGCTCTGGATGGGAAAGGAAAGAAACTAACTGTAAGAAGACCTTTGTAGGGGACTAACCTTTCCCAGTCTGAGACATGCAAAGGAAAAGTCCTTAGATGCTCTCAATGTGCAGATGTAAATGAAGGCTCTTATGCTTCTTTTGGAGCAGATAGACCCTTAAACCAGCTAAGAACAGATACTGATGTTCTCATTTCAATGCAAGATATTTTTAAACATTGTAAAACATCATCCACATACCATATGCTTTTGAGTACCTTGTGTGAATCAGCCTGCCGGCCTGTTCATCTGTTCTTTAGGGTATTCTAAGGGGTATTCTTGGGTATTCTGGTTAGGTATTCTTTAGACTGAAAAACCTATTATAACTGCAGAAATTCAATGGACGATGGATGGATAAAGCGCCAAGAACAGAAAGTCTTCTAAACAAAAGAGACATGCTTGTGTTTATAATGCTAAGGAGTAATAAAATTGTCTAAAATAAAAGCTTATTTGGCAAGGGGAAGTTATGAGGCTCATTGCCTACAGATCATTAAAGATCCATCACTGAGGTTGTAAGCTCAGGTCATGCAGTATTTCAGAAAGACAGAATACAAGAGGGAAACAAAGCCTAGTAATATTCATTAGATGTGTATAATTAAAAGAGTAAAGTGAATGAATCTATTATGGCTTGCATTACAGCAGAGAAGGACTAATGGCCAAAATCAGAGATTAGCCTGAAGGAGTCTAAACTGTTGTAATTTACAGTTTACGTAAAATCTTCCCTGAAGGACTGATCCATCATTCATTTAGAAACCTTTTATTCTAGCTGTGCAGAGGAGACCTTAATTCTGGATATGGAGCATCTTTGCTGGCTCTGAGTTCCCCGTAATAATGCCTGTGGCACAGAAGTCAGAATAGCAATTTCTGGATTGTTGCTGTATGTCA
>WAAD01022469.1:0-26565 GCA_013389945.1 Fregata magnificens
CACACACGTATTTTTTTTAGTATTACTTCATACATGTAATTTTTAGCATATGCCTCAGAAACATAGTGACTGATACAGCATTTGATACTACTTCTGGGTTGTTGAGGTGTTTTTTTTTTTCAATTGAGTAAAATATTTGTTGACTTTTGCCCCTTTAATTGCTTTTTACATTATAAAAATGATGAATATAACATAGATCTACTTTCTAATAGACTTTGTCTTTGTTTGCATGTGTGAAACTTGCCGTCATAGGTTTGCTAAAATTTGCTGATGATGTTGGCATGGGAGGCGCAAGCATTCTAACTATTTCGCTTGGACAGGGCCAGGGCCCAATAGCAGCAAAAATGATTTATCAGGCTATTACTGATGGAACCTGGGTAGTGTTACAAAACTGCCATCTTGCAACTAGCTGGATGCCTGCTTTGGAAAAAATCTGCGAGGAAGTTATAGTGCCTGAGAATACCAATGATAAGTTCAGGTAGGAGTTTTAGTATTTTGCTCTTTTTAATGGGAATATTTCTTGTTTGCTGAAGACACTAGTAAAAAGAAATGAAACATCTTTTGTGTGAACAACTAAGTACAACAATCATACTGTGTATGTGCAGTGATAAAATAAAGATACATACTTAGGATGTCATCTTTTCTACCTGTCCAATATAATCTACTTTATGCCTGCATTTTAGAACAAATTTAGATGTTATCATTATAGTTAAGCAAGTAATAAAACTTAGTCTTCTGCAGATCAATATTGAGGATTTGTCAATATTGATGATTTTTTGATAATTTGCTTTCTAAAATTCTTTTCAGGTTGTGGTTAACTAGTTATCCGTCTGAAAAGTTTCCTGTTAGTATCCTCCAGAATGGCATCAAAATGACGAATGAGCCTCCAAAAGGAGTTAGAGCAAACCTTCTTCGATCATACCTTAATGACCCCATCTCCGACCCTGTGTTCTTTAGCAGTTGCCAAAAGCCAGAAATGTGGCAAAAACTGCTGTTTGGCCTTTGCTTTTTTCATGCTATTGTACAGGAAAGGAGAAACTTTGGTCCACTTGGTAAGGTTTAGATTATTTTGCAGGTTGTTTCAAAAAGATTAGTAGTTTTGAAACGCATTATTGGAGCGTCTCTGTAAAAAGGCAGTATTGTTGTTAGCAATATTACAAGAGTGCAATCTGTATTGCATAGAACATAATAAAGTTTAAAAGCTGTTATTTGCAGGGATTCTTATTCAGGCAAAGCTACTCTTGAAGCTACTAAAAGTATTACCCTGGGGGAGGACTAGAAAGTACCAGTTTTCCAAGTAAATACATTATACATTAGTTACATTAAATTGTAGCTTACTAAACTATTAATTTATTACTGTAGTTCTTACTAACCATAAAATCCAGTTCAGTTTTAAATTTTCATAATTAAAGATGTGTCTTCTTCAATTCTGCTTTTGTTATTTATGTGTATACTTCGTTTTATCAAAGCTAGTGCATGTGTTTACTTGGTGTGAAACACATTTATGTAGCAGCATGTGTTGTTCATAACACAGCATAACACAGAAAAGATGTATTAGTAAGATTTGTGCTTCAGCTTTTTCTGTAATCTTGAAATATTTAGAAAACTATATAGAATTTCTACATAAATTGTAGAAATGTATGGAATTATAGATTCCATTTTTATAACTATGTAAAGCTTACACTCTCCACTGGTGTACATGAAGTTCTCAGCCTTCCATTCCGACTGAGTCTGTCTTCATCATAACAGGTTACTGTTATGAAATGTTATATTTTGACTGAAAGCCGCTGTCCTTATTTTAATAGAGAGCTATTTAAATAAACACTAGACTGCCAGTATGAAGATACTCATTTATTGCTTTAAAGTAAAAATATAATTTTTGTAAGTGACAGAGGTCATTTTCAAAAGCAACATCTGCTGCTTAGTGTGACCAGCTGTCTGGGGGAAGAAGGATAGTTGCAGCAATAGCCCTATTTTCTGGTTTGCGCTAGGGATATAGGTTTTCTGAAGGATTCTCTTATCTGCAGTATGCTCCTGTGTGGGTTTTTTTTATTGTACTGTTGCTCTGAATGTCATATACAAACAGCATTAATAGATGGGCAGATTGATTAAAAATTAAAATCGATCAATGAATTAAAACTCCTGTTCTCATCATCTCCAGATAGCAACAGATTAGCTGAAAGTACCGAGCAGGTCTGTGTTCTGCTTCAAGTAAAATACAATTTTTCAGGAGTGTGTGATGCCAAAATGCCTATGCTTATGTTTTAATTATACAGAATGATGGTAATAGTGCCTTAGGATACAATATTGTTATGGAGTCATATTCTCCCTTGTGCAATAAACAGCCTGGTAAATTCCAGGGCTTCTTCTAGGTACTAGTCTGGCAGCTGTTATCTTCAGCTCTGTAGTAGCAGTATAGTACCAGTACCATCATTTCCTGAGCATGGATATCAGTACAGCGCACCATTGCCCTGTATATCTTTTCTGAATTGAACAGGTTGGAATATTCCATACGAGTTCAACGAATCTGACCTCCGAATCAGTATGCGGCAGATCCAGATGTTTCTGAATGAATACGAAGAAATCCCATTTGAAGCTCTGACATACCTAACAGGTACAGGCACTGCACCCTCAAATATGTGTTGACTTTGCTAGGCACTTTCAGCTGTTACAGTGATAAACTGATGAATTGTTGACAAATTGAGTGGATTCCATTCAGGTTTACTTTCTTGGCCTTCCACATACAGACAAGTTGGATCCCAAACCCTCAGATGTTATTGCTGTCTTGGCTCATATATAGCTAGAAGAATTACTAATGGTCCAGCAAACCTCCTGGTCTTTGTTTCATATATGTCAAAAACATCAATGGCCTCTGTTTCACCTTAGCTGATCAATATGATCCTGACACAGTAAGCATTGGCAGTTTACCAGAGGATGTGATAATACTTATCAGTTTAAAGCAGGAGGTGTTGACCTGTGTAAATAACCTGGTTGCTGTGGCTATTGAGTTCTCTTTCTCAGAGAGGTGCTTCTTGGCACCTCCTTTGTCAACCTTATAAAGATAATTCCTGATTTTTGCTAATATTATGATAAGCTTTATGAAAAAGAATTTCGGGAGTCAGGAATAAAGTAATAAGTGTGAGCTTTTAGCTGTTTTCTGTACTTTTTATCAGTGTAAACCTCCCCTCGTTGCTTGGCCATTACTTAAATCTCTCCAACCCCTTCTGCACAGGGGTATTGCGTATTTGTGATCCCGTGTTTTCTACTATATACGTACCTAATCAGGTTAAGTTTGCGTGAAAGGAACAAGACAAGGATCAGCTATATAGCACTGTTCAGATTTTGACGGTTCTAAAAATTCTTACTAATGAGAATTTCAAGCAAAAGAGCTGTCATTTAAAACATGAGATTATTTACTGTGGCATGAGTAGCAGTTTCTCAGACCAAGTCATAGTGTTCCTTAAACCTTTCATCATCAAGACACACAAATTTGGTCCATAGTTCCAAAGGCAAAGTGCCTAACTTCCATTGAATCAATTGAAGTATAGGGCCTAAAAACTTTTGAAGATCTGGAGCTTCAGAACTTCAACTTACTGGAGCTATACATTATTGCAAAACAATTTTTATTTGTTCACTGACTTTCAGTTTTTCATCCTGGTTGTCTTTGTCCTTTCCCAGGGGAATGTAACTATGGAGGTAGAGTAACAGATGATAACGACAGGCGTCTTCTCCTGTCCCTTCTTTCCATAGTCTATAGCAAGGATATAGAGCAGGACAAGTATATGCTTGCACCTGGAGATGACTACTACATACCACCACATGGTCCATATGAGGTGAGCAAATAACAGATGTAAATTCTGTATGAGTTATTGGGCAAAACCTTATCTACACTGTACTTTGATATGCTGAATACAACAAATAGAAATAAAAACCCATAAGATCACAAAGCCATGCCAGAATATAGCTTATGCATGAAAAATGAATCTGGTACTTAATATCTAACACACCCCAATGGAGATGTAGTGATCATCCAATATTCTGATGCTTGTTGATGCAAAGAGCCACCCCTGTGCAGGTTTCTAGTACAGTTCTAGAAAGCCAATAGTTGTCAAGCTTCAGGAATTTACAGCGTACTTCTGCACCCTCTTGCAACCACTTTTGCCTTGAAAGCAATGATCAGGATGAGCAGGTGGAATGGCAGGTATATACTCAATTTTCATCCCCTTTTTCCCTTCTACCAGCTGCATAGAGATAACGAATGTGCTCAAATCCCACCTATTTGTGTAGCCTGCAGTTGTAGGGGTGATACATACAGGATCATACCCTCTTCTGTGACTCCTACCAGCATTCCTTGTATATTTCTAATGTACATTCCTTTCTCTTGCTTTCTCTTGCTACTTACATGAGGGTGGTAAGAACAACTCCTCAGTGAGTCTTTGAACCATTCAAAACTTTTATATTTATCTCTGTGGACTGAGTAAGTCAATTCCTGAATGCATTTAACTGGGAACTTATGTGTTTGATTGCAAATGGGAATGTTCTGTCCAAGTTGGGTTTACTGATCATTTATGAATATATCATTGCATGATTTCTGGTATCTAAATGGTTCTTTTACAGTCTTACATTGAATACCTACGAAGTTTACCAATTACAACACACCCTGAAGTGTTTGGACTTCATGAAAATGCAGACATCACCAAGGATAACCAGGAGACTAACCAGCTTTTCAGTGGAGTGCTCTTGACTTTGCCTAGAGAAGCAGGGGGAGGTGGGAAGTCCCCTCAGGTAACTGGGGAAGAAAGATCAACTTGCACTCTGGAAAGGTGCCCTTGCCTGCCATGCCCTAGGTCTCAGAGTAATCCAAGACCTCTCATCACATGACTGTGGCGTTGGGAGTAGATGCGAATGTCCCTGTAGAGAAGCAGACAGATTTTGGCATAGAAGAACCTTTAAAGATGGAAGATACCCTAATGTCTTTGAATTCAAATAGGTTAATACCACACAACCCCACCTGGTTGAGTAGGACATGCAGTTTGAATAGGAGTGTTTCTTTCATATTTCATGTTTTAAAACAACAGTGAAGTGCTTCACTTCAGTCATGAATTGTAGTTAGAGCACAGTTAATGATCACAGTTGATAAAGCACATCAAATCACGTCCATCTGTAGGCAATTTTAAAGTATGACATTTAATTCCAATCTACAAATGTCAATGATGGAGGTTCATGCACTGGCCTGACTTCATCCAGCAGTGGTTATACAACCATCCCTGCCATTCTCACTAGGGGACAGACTCCAGAGTGCCAGGAATTTATGTCAAGTCATTCAGCCATCAGACAAGCAATATAAGCCCACTAGTGGCAAAAGTTGTCTTGCTGGTGAAGTCTGTGCTATAATGTGCTATCCAGTCTATTATTACTCATTGAGTGTGATTTTTAGCTTCCCATTGGCTGCTTCAGTTTCTACAGTCCCAAACGTGTAACTGTGTTTGTGACTTGTGTGGCACAAAGAAAGGGGGCAGTTTGGCAGAATGGAATCACTTGGACATGGACCTCACTGTCATCTACCCCTCCATGGGACCTAGTTGTGAAGATGCTGGGAACTTCTTTCCTTCATCCTGTCCTGACAGCGCAAGTTACTCAGGCCGAATCCATGCCCCTTTGAGATGTAGATAAAGGGCCTTTCAAGCCCCTCAGATTTGACATCCTATATTTTATACACAAGTGGATTATTGAAAAGTGGAATCGATGGAGCCTCACTTCCCGCAGGGTTGTCTAGTGATCATATTCTCTGATGGAAGATACCCTAATACCCTATCATAGCTACTTCCATATGCTGTAAGTAAAGCTTCTCTCATAGCTGGGGTATTCATATGGTCTTCCCATCATTTTCCCCATCCTGCATACTTTGTCTTTTCCTTCATTGTGGCAGTAGTAGGATTATGCTTGTCTGCCCTGCTGCCTGTTCCCTTAGAAGTTGCCTAAGACCTTTTTGTAAATTAAACCAAAATTGCTAACAAATTTAAAATTATTGAGAAGGGAAAAGGAGCAAGCAGGCACATGCAGAGACAGACAGGATGATGCACAAAGACAGTAAAAGCATGTAAGCATGATTTCTTTAGGAAAATGGACTAAAATACCTATGTGGTTGTACAGAAAAAAATATAAAATCTGTAGTGTTTTGTGGAGTTTATTGAATAAAAATAGGTGAAAAAAAGGGAAATTCCTCATTCACTGCAAACTTGTGATTTCAGGAAACTGTTGAAGATTTGGCACAGGACATCCTATCCAAGTTACCAAGTGGCTTTGATGTTAAAGAGGTTATGAAGGTATACCCAGTACTTTATGAAGACTCCATGAATACAGTTCTTAGGCAAGAGCTAGTTCGATTTAACAGGTATGGCTCAGTGTTTTGTGTAGCACTACTAATACTGAAATGTGCTTGTATTCATCAGTGCTAGCCACTCACAAAGCCTTAAACTGTTTTAAGCCTTTTACAGTACAGTGTTCTTAACATGATAGATTCTGCTTTGGATGAACCTTTTAAAAAGACTTGAAAGCTGCAGCTGACTACCTGAATATAGAAATAGTACCTATATTCTTGGAGTATGAACTTAAATAAAATTTGAGTTTGTTGTGTTGAGGAAGGGCAGCCTACTTTATTCTTTTTAAGTCATACCCAGGCACCAATATTCAGAGCACACTATGTTAGTGTTACAATCTTTAAAGCTCTTGTCACTTGATTTCCCTTGTCTAGAATGGGAATTTTCACTGTCTTTCATTTCTCTGTGTGTGTTTTTTCTCTCTTTGCTCATGCTGGTTTTGGCTGGGGCAGAGTTAATTTTCTTCATAGTAGCTAGTATGGGGCTGTTTTGGATTTGTGCTGGAAACAGTGTTGATAATTCAGGGGTGTTTTAGTTATTGCTGAGCAGTGCTTATAGAGAGTCAAGGCCTTTTCTGCTTCTCACACCACCCCACCAGCAAGTGCACAAGAAGCTGGGAGGGGACACAGCCGGGACAGCCGACCCCAACTGACCAAAGGGATATTCCATACCATATGACGTCATGCTCAGCATATAAAGCTGGGGGAAGACGGAAGGGGGGACGTTCGGAGTGATGGTGTTTGTCTTCCCAAGTAACCGTTACGCGTGATGGAGCCCTGCTTTCCTGGATGGCTGAGCACCTGCCGGCCGATGGGAAGGAGTGAATGCATTCCTTGTTTTGCTTTGCTTGCGGGCGCAGCTTTTGCTTTCCCTATTAAACTGTCTTTATCTCAACCATGAGTTTTCTCACTTTTACTCTTCTGATTCTCTCCCCCATTGCACCGGAGGGGAGTGAGTGAATGGCTGTGTGGTGCTTAGTTGCCGGCTGGGGTTAAACCACGACATTGCTTTTCTGAAGTTAAGTAAGAGTTTTGATAAATACAGGTGAGATAAGGAATTTCTGACAGGACATTTACCAGCTTTGATCGGCCCTTCATTCAAGTTGGACTCAGAGTTCTTTAGCCAGATAGTAAGAAGTAAATAATGCGATGACAATTTCTTTTTTTTATCTTAAGGCTCACTGAAGTTGTTCGGAGCAGCCTCATTAATTTAGGCAAAGCCATTAAAGGCCAAGTGTTGATGTCATCTGAACTTGAAGATGTTTTCAACAGCGTGCTAATGGGAAAAGTACCATCAATGTGGGCTACCAAATCCTATCCATCACTGAAGCCACTGGGAAGTTATGTGTCCGATCTCCTCTGTCGTTTGGTCTTCTTCCAGGTATGCTAAACTGAGACTGACAGGTCTAAGGATTCGGTAGTTGAAAGCTGAATGGGTAAAATGTGTATAAGTACTGTCCTACTCAGCAGTACCCTTATAGCTCCAGATTGTGAACTACTTGCACATACTCATGACCAAATATATACTGCATTAACAGCATTGGAATTAGCTGGGCAATTGCTCAGCAGGGTGAGCTGGGAGTAAAATCCTTTGGTGCTAATCCAGTGCTGCATTTGGTAGTTTCCATTTTTCTATTTCTAGAAGATGCATTTTACTTTGCATTGATGCCCTAATGACTTCCCTGCTCAAAGGACACTGAAACAGGTGTGAGAATGCTTTAGAAACAGTGCATAACAGGCACTATTAAATTTCATATATGTGACTGTACATCTCTTTCAAGTTTAATAAAAAGTGACACCACTTCCACATACTTTTTGAACAAGCTCTTTTATTCTTTACTCACCCTTCCATTATATCCCTTGCACTCTTAGCGGTCTCTTTAAACTACTTAAAACTTCAGATGTACCTTAAATAGCTGAGGTACTGAGATGTAGTGGAAACCCATACAAGTCACAGGAGGAGAAAGCTAGAAAGAAGCGTCTGAAAGATTTGTATAAGCAGTAGAGTTTCCTGGTTGCTGGATCAGAGTACCATATGGGCTTCTTTTGACTCCAAATGGCTTAGGGTAGTGTGGGGACATTCTGCCCTTGCCTTGTTTTTCCTACTGCCTTTGTGATATCCAAAAAAGATGCTGGCCCACGATCTCCTTGTCTGGCATCTTCGTACTGGAACAATTTCCTCTCCTAGGACCTGATGTGTTGGCTGTAGTGAGTGCCCTCACAGTGATTGGTGAAGATATTATGTAAGAAAATTTGGCCTTTTTTCATGTTAGGAGATTGGTGTTTACAAGACTGTAAAAGAGGGTATATTGATAAAAGTGTTCAAATTAAATAATTTTTCTTTTTTTTGCTGGCTAGTATCTAGTGTTACCAAAATATGCTTATGCTACTTTCTGAAATTTCTTTCTCAGTAGCACTAAGTTTGGGTTCTTTCAGAATGAATGATTATTTTTGTTGTCATCATAAATAACTGACTTCTGTGATTTGTTGTCTCTGAAAAATATAGAATTAATGGTAGTATCCAGAGGGTCCCATCAAGGTTTAGATCTCATTATGCTGTTTGAGTGTATCTGAAAAGACATCTTTTTCTGGTGAATTGGCACAGTGAAGCCACAGAATGTATTTTTTTTCTTACACTTGTTTTTTCTCTCCATATTCAGGATTGGGTCATCAATGGGCCGCCCACAGTCTTTTGGCTCTCAGGATTCTTCTTCACTCAGTCTTTTTTGACCAGTGTTTTACAAAACTATGCCAGAAAATACACCATCCCAATTGACCATATTGGATTTGAATTTGAGGTAAGAAAATGCAGAGGAATTTTGTTTTTCTTGAACAGCTTGAAACAAATTCTGGGGCAGCAAGGAATAGAGTTTTCAAATGAAAAGAAATTTTATTTGAAGGAGTAATTTCAGACTATCACTTACAGGATCTAATATACTCCAGATAAAAACAAAATCAAGCAATGGTTTAATTATTCTAGGTGATGAAACAGGAGCACACGATGGAGAAAATGCCAGAAGACGGGGCTTATGTGAGAGGCCTTTTTTTGGAAGGTGCACGATGGGATAGAGAATCCTTGGTAATTGGAGAATCACTTCCAAAAATCCTTTATGATTCTTTGCCCATAATTTGGCTGAAACCTGGAGAAAGTTCGAGATTTCCTCATGTGAACATGTATTCATGCCCTGTATACAAGACAAGTGCAAGAAGAGGTGTCTTATCCACTACTGGCCACTCAACCAACTATGTTCTCTCAATTGAACTCCCTTCAGACAAGCCCCAGAAGCATTGGATAAATAGAGGTGTGGCAGCACTATGCCAATTAGATGACTGAGAGTATGCAAGTCAAAACACTGGCATTTTGTTATTAAAAAGATATACTTTACTCCCCAATGGCTGCAATTTTTTTTTATATCGGGATTTCCTGCTGACTTCAAAGCAGCTCCCAGTTTCCTTTGATTTTTAGCCATTATCAGCCACTGAGCAAGAGTGAGTGAAAATAGACCACTACAAGCAGAAACTTATTGCAAAGGCCTGGGCTTTATCTTGCAATAGATCAGAATGAACAGAACTCCCATCGAACTGTGTGCCACCCACATCGTTACAAATCTTGTGAAATCCTAATATTACCACCTAGCTGCTATCATAGGGCTTTCTTTTTTTTTTTTTTTTTTTAATGAAATTGGGCCCAAAGAGTTTTGCTGCTGACTTTAATGGGAATCTAATCCACAACTCTTGCAAATAGGACTCTGTGGATTTGCCTACCACTTCTGTGTCCCAGGAGTATGTAGGGCAAGGGGGAGGAGTTGAGAATAGTCTGTTGTCAACATGTAAAACCAATCCTCAGCTAGAATGAACCGCCAGAGCTATATTATAAAACTATAGTAACTGACATTCCTTGAAGATGTGCCTCAGAATTTCCATGGAAAACTTCTAGACAGCATATGCATTGGGAGCCTGCCATTTCTCAGAGTAGAATGCTTGTCTCAGAATTTTTAAACTTTTTTTATTTCAGAATTATTTACCTACATATCCCAGGTGCCTGGTAAATGGAGCTGTTTCCTTTCTCCCATAGTCTCATTTTACTTCCTTGTCTTGCCCTCTTGCATGTTGGACTAATAACCACCTGAAATTTTGTACTTGTTTAAGCCCTTTCATCAGAGAAGCTCAAAGTAGCTTGCAAACATTAATTAAAAATAAAATAGCCTGAACATCTTCAAAGAGCTGTGCAGTCATTAACTAATCCCCACAGCATGCCAAGAAGGTAGTAAAGATGGATCATTAGACTTGTTGTGTACACAGTACAAGAGAAGCACAAAGATCAAGGCAAACATTAAAAAAACCCCAAAACCCTACTGCATAAACACCCACTAATTTGGGGTCTTGTATTTTTTTTTTTCATTGCCCAAACTGTGGCATTTTAATGACTTGCTCGAGGCCTCACAACATCAGAGATGCACCTATAATTCAGCAATTCCCAGTATCCTGGTACAATCATTAAGTGATGCTGTTACAACTCATTAAAACATACGGTTCTTGTCATTGGAATTTATCTGTTTTGTTGTGCTTAGCTGTTGTAGGTGAAAACAGTGCTCATTATTGTTTTATTAACCACTGGTTTGTTTTATATAGATAGTCATAAAATAGTAACTTTTAAGAATGGTAACATACAGGTAAGAAAGAAGTGTTACAGGTATGTTGTACAGTGCTGCTCTGCACAAAGAGATACATAGGTAATTAGTACAGTATCTTCATGTACCATATGTACCATATTCGATGCCTCATTAACAGTGCAGTATGCAGGCATTCGGTGCATCGTTATGTCAACCACATTGTTATGTGGTGACTAGGGTAAAGATGTCAGGCCAGGACACTTAATGGATATTTGTTTTAATAAAGGGGACAGAGATGTGCAGGTGTTTCAATTTACTGATAGGAAGAAACTACTTGTAACAATTTAGACTAAATGATAGTTGGCCCCTATAGCAAAAATAAAACTTCTTTATGAATGTTACAGCAGAGTCATCCAAACTGACAACAGTTTTTGAGAAGCGAATCATGTTTCAGAAGATCTATAAATAAATTAAGATTAATTTAAATTGGTCCTTTAAAAAAATTGTCTTGTCTCAGGCTTCATAAGAGTAACACAGATACTTTGTACTTTTCATATAATTGAAATTAACTGACATTTACTACATATTTAAAAAAACCATCGTGGTAATTACCATATTTTTGAATGGCTGCATCTAATTGCTGTTGTTATCACATCAACAATTCAGATCGCTAATTAGGTCACTGTGGGATGCCAAGATAACAAACCAGTCACGAGCCTCCTCTTATAGCTGCTTTGCATGCAGGCCAAAGAGGCTGGACCTGGTTGTTAGATCCTTCCCTATGGATTGATCAGTTTAGTTGCTGCTCTCAAAAGGATCTTTCTATTTAGATTTGAGCTTATGCATGCAAGTGACTGGTGACAGCTTATATGTTGCTGCTGAGGCACTGCTGAAAGGGAAGCTGGGGCAACAATAGAGTAACCATTCTTAAAACTAAAATGAAGAGAAGCTGAAATTTGAGGATTGAATTTCTCCATCCTTCTTCAGATAATGCTAGTCTTGCAAACACAGTCCTCTAAATTAAGCCATTTTAAAGTAAAAGCCAGATTCACTAGCATATGTTAGCTAAATTACATTTTATGGAGATAAATTACTTTTAAACTGATGGAAAATACTGTGGGATAGCTTGCCATGTGGGTTTCTTGTTAACGCCTTTTTGTGAACAAACACTAATCGATCGTTTATTAAATGACAGAGTTGTGGTTCTTGTGAATATATAGTGGCTTTGCTACTACATTGTGTGCAATGTCCTTGTTACTGTGTTGATTTTCTAAATGCTTCTTCTGTGTTAATGTTTAGATTTGAGATGAAGGCATTTCTTAGAATGTAATTAAAGATGTATTTCAAGCTTTTGTAGATGTGACCAAAATATATAGAGAGAAGTCTATAAAAGAGGGTTCATGCATCTGCCAGTTGCTATGGCCCCTTCGCCAGGGATCAGGCAGGGCTGAGTTGCTTTAGTTGATGATCACCAAAGTACGTGATTTCCTGAGCTGCCCTTACTATTAGAGAAAAAGTAATGCAATTTGCTGTTGAAGGATATCTGTCTTAGAGATGTCTTTCTGTGGCTCTTTGAAATGAGCTTCCCAACCTTATTTCCCNCTTGGCCGAGATGCGTTAAAAAAAGAAGGCGGCAACTCGGCTGTTGGACATGATAAAAATGTGAAAAATTGTTGGACAAATGAATGCCTTCTAATAGTAGTATTAGAATTCTTGGCTTTACAGGTTTAGTATTTCCATTTCTTAATTAGAAACTCTCATTAAATGAACCACAGAAAACACCTGTAATTACTGCAAATCATACATTCACAGCCTTGCTAATAACTCAAAGCAGATGGAAAAAAATACAGTATATAGACATTATGGAGCAAGAGACATTTTTTTCTTAGAAATAGCAGAGCCAGATTTTCAGCTAGGGATGCTGTAAGACAGATAGGGTTAGTACATTTTTCTTAGGAGATGAAAACCTTTCTCTTGTCTCATCTGTACAAAAATCCATTTCAGAAACAAAGTACTATCTCTGTTGATTTTAACACTGTTGGGCTGTTAAAGGGAAAAAATTATACAATGAAAAAGCAAAAGACAATACAAAGGCCCCAAATTCTTCTACTTAGGAGTTCCTATAAGCTAGAATGTTTTGCCTAATAGGATTGGAAAAATTAGTGAAAGGTGCAGGTCTCTCCTGTAATTAGCATTCTTGAAAATGATTTATAGGCATGATCAAATAAGTGACCTTTCTGTCTGTGGATAAAAGGTGGATGTTACTGATATCTTTTCTGGTGGATACATAGTAGGGCCCCAAGAGAGTGAGGTCCAGGTTGCCTTATTTTTTCCAGATCTAAAAGGTATTACAAGAACAAAGTTGCATTAGTACGAAGATAGATCAGATAACCTAATCTGTTTTAACCTGCTTCAGTTCTGTGATACTTCCCTTGGAATAGATTGGGTCACTGCTGCAACTGAATGAGTGTTTCCTCACCCCTAGGCAACATTGAGGGGGTACATTCAGTAAGCAGGTGCTGAGTCCATCTTCTTAAATGATGGTGTGCTTGCTAATGTTACTGTTAAATTTGGTTTCATAAGCACATGGCTTCATAAATTACAACCTTATTAATGATGGAGTTAGGGACAGAATTTCCAGAGAGGAGGTGTTATTTAGATATTCAAGGCCGGATCTCGTGTCAACAAATTACTACTGCATTGCCTACTTGTTACCTTGCAGGAGAGTTCATGCAACTGACTTGGGTTTTTTATTTCTAAGGAATATAAAATTAATGTCATCTTTTTATTCTAAATTATTCTAAAGCATCTCCTGACTAGTGTGATACATTGGAAAGAGACAGTATTTACTAGAAGCAGAGTAAGAGAAAGTTAAGGAAGTACAGGACAGAGGGTACACTGACTGATTGAATCCAGTGCATTACAAGCTCTTGACAACTCAGAGGCATTTTTGGACAACATCTTTTTGCAAGTAAAATTAATGTGTAGGAATGACATGTTGCACCATTGTTGGGATACTTCTTGACAGAAGTTACACAGTCCTTGGAATTTAATACAATGAGTACCAGTTGAGACATCTGCCTACCTGCTGGACTGAGTTGCAGATGAAATTTTTTTATGAAACTCCCTCAAAATGGTAGTTTGCCAGTTTGACCTCCAAAAGCAAAGGCCTCTATTTAAGGCAGATTCTCTTTTCCATACAGAGTTTAACTTCAGCTGTGAAAGAAGAGTTTTGCTCTCCAGACTTGACAAAAGAGCTGATCTATTCCTTCCTTTAGCTGAACAGCCTGAGGTTTTAACAAATTCCAGTCTTTGTCTTCTGGTGCTGGAAAGTAATGAGGATCAGGCACTAGTTAATAATTTCTCAAACACTTATTTTGAAAAATTAATGGTCATTTAAAGCATCTCAAATAATGTGATGCTGTTACTGCAGTTCAACTTACTGGCTTTTCAGTTAAGCAAGTGGATACTCATTTGAGTTACTTAAGGCTACTTGAGCCTTTTTCAAATTGCATATTTGTATTTCCCTTCAGAAATAAACTCAAACTCATATTGTTATTTCAATGTGGTGTAAATCTTCTGGAATTTTAGGGATGTTCTTTTGAAATAATCTACATTTACAGTATGTGCTCAGGAAAGAGTTCTGACTGTTAATAGAGACAGTAAATTTAGACTGCTCATTTACATAGCTGTTTATTCACCTGATGAATCACAGCATCAGTACCTTCATTAGTCACATGAATTTTAACAATTAAAAAGATTCAAATGATAGTTTAATGACAAAGAATGAGCCCAAGCTTCCATTCAAAACCCTTGTCTCTGCACATTTTGGGTTGGCTCAGTTGACACATCTCTACACTGGTGTATCAGAATGATGGGAAAAGACTGTATTTATTTGGACTTCTTTCAATGAAGGATTAAGCCGTGTGTATAATCATGTTATTTTTTACTGTCTTTATTCCATCCCCCTTTTCCTAGGCTAAAGGAGTTTTGTTTTGTGTCCTCCTGGCAGCAGTAAATTTGCAAAGCTCCCACTGACAGGCAGAACAATGGTATTTTACATGTTACTTCCCACATGAGGCATTCCCAGGAAATAATTATATGGGAATAGATACCTTTGTGGACTGGAGCCATAAAGGGTAGTGAGAAATTGGGCTAGCCAGTACCTGTCATGCTGACTCGCTCTTCTCATTGTTCCCTTGTACTTTCTCATCCGCTTGTATTTTTTTCACTCTTACAAGTACATTCTTGAGGGACAAACTGTCATTCTGTTCCGCACATGACCAGTTTTAACTTATTTTTAAGGTAGACAAGAATATTTCTTTGCCATTGTCTATTAGGGCTTGGAGAGTTTAGGATGAGTTGCAGAGTTCAGAAAATGAGATTTCATTGGTTTTGCCCACTTTAATAGGAAATAATATACACTGCATTTTTCAAATTTGCTTTTTTGCCACCATTAACTTCTGGCTGGAATAGGTCGCTGCTTATGCCCTCTGTCCTTAAAACAGCTGTGGGCTATGCTTATGTAGTCTCCCAGTACAGCGTGGCTCTTGTCCACAGCTTGGTCTCATTGGTACTTCTAGCCTGAAGGACAGAAGGCTCCACTAACTTTCCTGAAGAGAATTTGTAGACAGCCTGGTAAAGCCAGAGGACTCCAAAGGAGCCAAAACAATTGGTGGCCAGTGAGGGGGGAATTAATTTCTTTTCACTTCCATTCGTGAGGCACCTGCGAAACAGAGTTCAGAGTCAAACTTAAGAGACTGAAGAGATAGTTGTAGATACCTTCTTTTAATAAAGTTGGGGTTCTGTCCATAATGTAAGAGTTAAAATCTAACACTAAAATAATTGTTGAGAAAGCCAGTGTGCTGATTATGTTGAAAAGCTAACTATGTAAAAATGCACAGTGAAGACACCCAAAGCATCTTAAGCTTGCTCACATAGTGATACCCTGAAGGGAGAGTTTTCAGTCAGTCCATACATGGGAATCTGAGGAACCCAACACTGGAATGTTTTACTCTGAGTTGTGTAATGGCATTCCAAACTTTGCATTTCACATCCACACCCTCTCCAAAGGAAGGGGAAAGAAAAAAAGCTGACATAGAGGCTCTAGGCTACTCCTCTGCAGTTTGCAAAAAGGAAAAAGGAGTGGTAGCATTTCTGCTATCTCTTTGCTACTGTCCATTTAGAAACAATACTTCACTGTAAGGATACTATGAAACTGGAACGTTTCTCCAGGGACAACAGGCAGAGCAGGGGCAGGAGAGGAAGGAGTGCAGCTGCATGATGCAGTCACCGTATTCCGCTTGCACTCAGAAGCTCTGGAGGCACTGTGTCTGCTTGATTCTTCTGGACTTTCATGATTTTTGGTGACCCTTACACAAGGCACTGCCTTGAATCACAATTGAGCATGTATAATCCTCAAACCACCGGATACCCCTGCCATAGATTAACAGAGTTTGAAAACCTGCTGTAAGTTGTCCTGATGTCAAAGTAATCTTCATATCACACCTCACTCGTATTACTTTTATTGATGAGTCAGTGGTTGAAATGTAATAAATACTAGACCAACCTTATCCATCATATGCAATGTATCAGTTAGCTTTTTGGCCTCAGGAAATGTGTGAGCAAGTGACCAAAACAGCTTCATTCACAGTTGTGCACGGAAATCACCTGGATTACAGTCCACAGCTTAAATGATGTGACTACACATCACAGCTTAAATGATGGGTTATGAAACTTCATCATGGGATTTCAGGTATATTGGCTTAGAAATCTTCCTTAACTTTTCCTGGTGTCGCAATGTACGGCCTTGTTTATGGGCAAGACCCATAGGAGGCAGATGGATCTGGAAAAGAAAATCCCACCAGTTAGGTGCAAACTGAGAAGCTACAAGAAAAAGAAGGCATATATACAGACTAGGTTTCACTGAGTTTTAAATAATTTCTTCACACTTTGGAGAGGGCAACTGTACTGTCTCAAACCAGGTTATTAGACTTCTAGGAGGAGTGCTTTCTGAGAAGTTATTAGTGGTGTAGCTTTCAGGCCCTAAATGCTGTGTTTATTAAAATCCTATGTATTTTAGGCTTTAGTAACCTTGTTTTGTAGCTTGATATCAGACTGTAATGATAAAATACTTGTTGGAATAGGACTGCTGACAATGTTCCTAGAAAAGACCTAGAAAACGCTAAAAATTCCTGAGTAGATGTCTTAAAGCAATGTGTGCTTTACTCATACCTAGCTAACAAGTCACAAAACAACCCCAAACTGTATGTATTGAAAGTGTCATGATTATATATACCATATTAAAATGCACAATCAATATCATTGACTCCACAAGCAGAAGCAGCAATAGGTGACAAGCTCTTCCTTTGATTGACAAAGTCTTTATATTTCATAAGACTGTTAGTGGGAGTCATGCAGCTATATTCCCCTGTAAGTGACTGAAAAATGTAGGTGTTAGCAGTCAGATGTTATTGTTGCTGAGGCTGTCATCCTGTAAGATAGCTGTTTAGGTGCAAATAGTAGTAAAAGCAGACTAAAGCAGCAATAGAGATTTCTAGAATCTGAAAAATAACGATCATCCAGTTTGTGTGAGAGAGCTGATCTAGGACTGATCCTTTGGGATTTTGAAGCCACTGCAGAGCATACATTTTAAGCCCATTTCTAGGAGCATTGCTTGCCAGATATGCATTGTTACGCTGTATACTGGAGAGAAAGAAAAAGCTATATGTGAAACAGATGCTAACAGTGACCATATTTTAGGCAAGCATCTGATGAGGATACAATTTAATTTTGATCATGACTGCCTTGATAAGGAAACTATAGATCTGAAAATGTAAACTAATCAACAGGAGTAGAGAGGAAGTCTCTATGGGAGGCAGCATAAAGTACTACAGACAGAAGTGACTGGGCAGTGAGGAAACTGTATTGAATGGTGCAATAGAAGACATTGCTGCAACTTCCAGCATTTCAGTAATCTTGGACATGTTTTTCTCTAGGAACATGGGAAAAGAAGCAGCAGCATAGGCAGGTGTTTTGTAAGACCTGATTTATGACTGGGAGAACAGTTACCAGTAATGTAGGCTATGAAAATTATTATATCTATGGCAGATGTAATTAAGTATTTTTATTCTCTCATTCTCTTTTATTATGTGGAAAGATTAACAGATTTGATTCCGTTACCGTCTTTTTCTACATAGTATGATTCCTTGGTCCATCAAGACTGCCTAAATATTCACAGGCCTTGGGAGTTAAGCTCATGCAACTCCATTTAGGCTTTGACTCCTTACTTTGAGAAGAAATGAGCCAATTTACAGTGAAGTAAGATGGAGAACATTTCAATATACATATGGCTTATTTGGCTCTGATTTAGCATAGCATTTAAATACCAGCTTATCTAAAAATGCAGTGCGGTGACAGTGATGTGAACTTACGGTTTTATTGTCCAGTAAGAGCTAAGTGGGTTTAGCTGAAGACTTTGTGACTAGATTTATACTCACAGGTCTTGGGTAGGGGATGTTATAGTGAAGTCCAATTTCTATTCTTGCCTCACATTCTTCTATACACTGTTTAATCAATTTTGGATCCGTTACCTAAGATCATACAAACAAATGTTTTGTACAAGTACAGCAATTAGCAATTGGAAGTTCAAGCGTAAATGATGCACAGCCACATGACGTTCTTTAGCTTTTTTTGGCAATCCCAAGGATACAATGATTGTATTTTTCACATCCATAAAAGGTAACATTAGTATTTGCCTTGACTCAACAGTTCTGGGCTTGATGGCGCTGGATATTAAGGCCCAGAGGCTGTCATGACTGAGGCTATAGAAGGAGGTTTTTACCCAAACATGGTATTTTCTCTGTAAAAAGGCAATACACCTGTAAACTACTAATACATCCATGAAGAAACCACACTCACCCATTAGTCGCTCTGCAAGGTAGCTAGAGGAGAAAGGGAAGAGACTCCTTGGTCTACATTCTGTTATCATCCTACCCAGAAACTCCCTTTGAAGTCAGAAATGTCGTGTAAATTGTGACATAAATTCATTTTTTGATTTTGCATTCCCTCAATTTAGTCCCAGACCTTTTAGACTTCTGCAGTAGTTAACGAAGAGCTGAAATTGAGTTTTCTTATTACTATTTCTGGGGTGAAATTTAAACTATAACTTGAATACACCAGCATTTAAGGTGAATGAAATTTTGGGAAATCAACTCTTATATTCATATCTTAGCATCTAATCACTGAGACAGTGCAAAGAGCAAGAGGAGAATCATTCAGAAATTCAAAAGTGTAAGGACATCCACTTACGTTTTTGTTTTTTCGGAATAATGTTTTGGCTTCATTTTTAATGTACTCTTTCTCTTTAATAGTTTCTTCTATCTGTCCTGATGCCGACTGCCATTTTTTGGCTATTCGGAATATCTTGCGGTAAAGGCCAAGAACTTCTTGTCGAGTCATCTAAAAACACAACACAAACCCCCAAACATATGCATGAACATTTGAGTTGCTAAAAGGCCAGCAAGCAGTACAGTTTTTCACGCAACTGAATTAGTTTGAAAATACTTCCACCATCTAAAGTTATGCTGACCTAATGAAAAGAACTGAAATAGCTGTAAACAATAATTAGCTGTTGAAAGCTGAAGACCCAGTCCAGCAAAGTATTTAAACTGATACTTAAATCTGTCTCCATTCAAACTTGCTCAAAGTTAAGCACTTGCTTTAGTGCTTTGCTGAATCACAAGCCTGGTACAAGAATGCCTGGGTTGTGTTTCACTGCTGTTTTGCAACAGACATTGGGCAAGTCACCGAAACTGAGCATCCCCCTTCCTGTGAAATTGTCATACCAATGCTGACCCTATCTTTGCAAAGCATCTTGAAATCTGTGAATAAAATACATGATAAAACCACCACGATATTGCTGAAAAATTGTATAGGTTTCAGAGGCTGAGCAGCTTATTTGTGATGCCACGACAATATATAGTAATGATTCAGCTGGAGTTTGATGTGATGAAAAGGTGATGAAAGCTATTTTATCTAAGCACTGCAGGAGAGGCAGACTAACTTTGGGTTTAGGAAAGTCCTGAATGTCTTGATTTTCAGAGAGCTGTGTACCTGCTGAGCCCGCTGAATCAGCCTCCAGCTGCGGTATGAATCTTTGTCACAAATCAAGAATGAAATCCTATTCTTATTCTATGTAAATGAGTATTTTATCATGTAAGTGGTGCCACTATTTCATCCCAGACCACAACTATCCCTGAGACACATGCACTGCTGGAATAACAGCACTTCTGACGTGGATTAGATTCACAGAAACAATGACTTCTGCTTTAGGGACACCGCTACTGCCGAAGGCACCTTACTGTCCAAAAGGAAGATGCAGCAGCACTGCAAAGTAAGTATATGGATGCAATGAGGAACAAGTGTCAGGGACAGGACATTATCTAACTGTCTCGGGATGCATTCGCCAACCTGGAGCTCTAATTACTGTGGCTGAATCTACCCTGAATCAGACCTGTGCCCTGGGAATAGCTCCTCCGGTGGACAATTTGGAGCAGGGTAATTCAGACAGGCTGAACTGCCCTCTGGAGGGAGCACACTCTCCCTCGGTGATGGACGAAAAGCTGCTTCCTAATGCATGCACCCAAACTCCTGCGGAAAGTCTGGCAACGTGGCTATCACTCGTCTCCTTGCAGTCTGTGGCAATTCCTATGATTGTGGGTAGTAAAAGAGGGTTTTGCACCAAAGTCTTCACAGGCCATACAGTTCTCAAGTGCCTGCCTCCACTACAGCAGCTGACCTCCACTAGTATTTCAGTACGGTCCTGCTGTGGCTTCAGACAGTCACACCGTCTTTTCCTCACCAAAGTCGGAATTACAAATGCTAACCTGAAGACAGGGTTTGGCCCATAGCTCTTTTTGCTATAAAATCCCAAACTATGAAATCCTAGCCTTTTTTGTCTTAACTGTTGCTATGATCTAAAGACTTTTTGTTGTTTCATGAGCTCTGTTAGGGATCTTAAGAAGTACAGACATAAAACTTTTTCTCTGATTCTTAAGAGAGAACATTTTTATTTTGTTATTTGTATTTTAAAATGTTTAACCAATCATATATTTTTTCCCCCAGATATAAAAATTATTCTTCCTACCCAGCAGAAAGTATTTCTAGTAAATGTTTATGGTATTTCTAGGAGACAAATATGCACAATAAAATAGCTAGGTTGTCCCAGCTTAGCAAACACTTTGGAATAAATGCTTCACTTTATCCACTCTACAGCTCCATTTCAGGCAATAAAATTAGTCATACATGAAGCTACGCATGTACGCGTATCTGAAAAAAATCATTGCTTCCCTCTGTCAAGGGCATATTTTGTGCAGAAAATAAACAGTTCAATTACAGGGGCTGACCTAGCACAAGCTGAGTCCCAAATCATGTCATCACCTAGAGCCCCTCCTGGCCTCACCCCTCTGCTTTTATTTGAAGGTGTCACCTCTGGTGGAGCTGGTAATACTCTTTGTTCCCTGCTGACAGCTAATAAAAGGTAGTACTGCACTAGAAAGTTTCAGCTTAGGTTTTCATGTAATCCATAAAGAAAATAAGAGGAATAATGTCAGGGGAAAAAATGTTTAAAATCCAGGTTTAAATTCTGATCTACGCATGAGACAATTTCCAAGGCCACAACTTGGGACAGTGCATGCCCTTTGCTCAGAGCTGTAATCACACCTGTCGCTTTTGGATTTTAAACATACCAAGAATCTGTTTATCAAGATTTTGTTTAAAAGTTTAGAACCAACATTTTTTTTTCTCCACTAGTGGGTTCCGCTCCCCCACCTAGAACTTATATTTTCTTTCTTTAATTTCTCAGTGTTGGAACTGATACAGAACTGTGTAGCCCCTCATCTAGTCATGGGCTGCATTTTTGCATTATTGCTCTCCTTCCCACATATGCTAGATGATGTAAAAGACATTAAGCAGCTTTTCGTATATACTCAGCAACCAGCTGCTCCTGTGGCTCATTTAGTCAACAATTTCTGACGTTACAGACCTGCTCATAAACCATTTCTGCAAAGATACATAAATGAAGGTGTGAGGAGCCCTTCACAGATAGAAGACCCCTGTCTATCATGGGAAAGGGTGAGTGCAAATAGGACAAAATTCAAAGCCTGGGTCTGATTCTGATATGAGTGGGAGTGTAAATAGGGAATAATTCCACTGAGAGCAAAATTACTTCCAACTTAAAATGTTGTATATGAGATCGGAATTTTTTTCTTTGGTATAAACAGAGCCCACACCGACAGAAATGTAAGTGACGGTACAAGTCATGTATCAGGTGTAATTTTGTCAAGTGACACTACTTGTATTAGTTTTGTGGGTGTGCAAAATGATTCTGAGTGGGACAGAAGGGAAGATAAGGGAAGCTTTCATGTCCTTGTAGTTATTCATCTTGCAACTTACATTTTTGGCATTTAAATCATAATTACATTTCACATCTCTGGAATGCTAAGTGGATGTTACACCACTTTCCCACTAACACTCATCTTGTGGTAGTCACACCCATTGTTTAACTTCTACCACCCATCATTTCATTGCAGAACGCAGCCCACAGAGGTTAACCACAGGCGTTTTTGTCAAAAAGTACAGGGCTATTGTATTAACTGAGCAAATGTCAGGTGTTTACTGCAAGAAAACAAACTGGGAGAGGTCAAAGGTAGGTCTGTACGCACTAACGTGTCAATGGGAAAAGTGGTAGGTTGCAGCCTGGTTTTGAGCTGATTGTTAGAATTAAGCCTTTGGAGGGAAGCCAAGCGTTGCCTTCCAAATAAGCATTTGCTGGATGCTGTGGCAGAGTTCTGACAATGCCGGGTTGTATCGTTCTTTTGATCTATATGCAAACCCCTGTTATCAACATGCAGATCAAGCACATTGTATCCAAACTGGCAAAGGAGGCTTGAGCAGTTAATGTGTTACTGCATGATGAAGACGCAAACTTTTTTCATTGTTAATTAAAACAAATAATCCTTTAGACTATAAAATGTAATAAGTTTTTCTTTCAGGAAACAAATACACATTCCTTTGGATTTTTAGATGGTTGACCCAAAAGTTCAATAATCTGAATAATCAGTGAAACACATGTCTTCTTTTGCTATTTGCAGGTTTGTTTAGAATTTAAATTAAAAGTTTATGTAAAAATAAGGAAAGGAATTTGTCAACTGAACTGTAAAGTGACCCCAATAGTGCACTGTCAAAACAAAGTTAGGACAGAAGGCAAGCCGCACAGGGACTGCCTACTTATATACGAGCAGCTAAATTACAGCTGCTTCCCAGCGAGGGATGCTTGGCTAAGAATGCATGTCCAGCACTCTCCTCCTATCTGCACAGCTCCTTTGCTGAAGTTGTAAGTCTTTTATCTCATCCTTTCTTTTCAAGTCAAGCATTAGCTACTCGCTTTAAACATGACATCTGCCAGCAGTGAGTACATAGAGGATTTTAGGAAACAAAGGGGGGAAGTAATAGCCCATGGAGAAGAAAAGGATATTTTAAAACAATAGATCTCTTCTTTTACATCCCAGCTAACTAGGGCACGCATTAGTAACACACACTTAGTGCTGATGCTGAAACCATATTGGCTCAGGGGAGAAGACGGTGGGGAACAGAACTCTGCATGAAGTAATTTGAAAAAGCAGCTTTGAACTTCTCAGATGTAAAATGTTTTATTTAGGAGCAACACAACTTCTATTTGACAGCTGGTTTGCCACTGGCAAGGAGTCCTAAAGACACAATGACAAACTGCTGGGCTGATTGCCTTCTGAATCAAGCTATGATCACATTTCTGTTATGGAAATAAATTACATAATTCAAAAGCATAGTGTATCAACATTATAGTATGGAACATCATCAGCTACAGCCTGTATGACAATTTATGTCTCATATTTTCAAATGCACTCTTTGGCTAATGTTTATTTAAAGAGATGCAAAAACCTGTGCATATCTGGCTTTTTTTTTTTTAAAGAGCTAAATTATACCACTTAGCTAAAGAGTGACCTGCAGTCTCTCTCCTGCTGCTAATGCGACAGATAATCAATCATTCCTTTCACAGCTATCCCCAGCAACTAGAGGTCAGTAATCCATATTCATCTTTCGTGCAAGTGTGCCAAAATGAGTCTGTGGTTCTTAAGGCAGCAATGAATTTGGTCTATCATTTCCTTGAGGGACAACAACTGAAACAATGAGTTCCTGTGGCACAGGGAAGAGAGAAGGGGTCACAGATTCCTGTGATAGCTGGGCAGGTCACATGCCTTCCAGTGATACTAAATTTCAAAATCCAGTTTCCGCAAAAGTAATTTTATCTTCTTTTACTCAAATCAATGACTTAGCGGCCTGTGACGGCTAGTACTCTGCAAACATTGACCACATGTGGCTGCAGTATGTACCTAGAAAAGTGAAAACTTCATTTGATTTTCATTCTTGATTGAACATTCATACCTTTTTTTTAAGATTCAGCCAAAACCAAATCAAAGCAAAACTTCAATCACAGCTAAAATATTCCATCTCCACATGGTGAAAAACAAACTAAAAGGAAAGATCATATTCTTCCATGATGGTGGTACATCCTCATTTCTACCAGTGATGCAAGCCTGTAAATTTTAAGACATTTCCATCAAGGATTAATTTGACTCCAAGTATTTCTCACTGTGTCCATCTACAAGCTGCAATCATAAATCTGTGCAGATTTGGTGAAAAAGAACCGAGTTACTGAATCAAGTTATTCACTAACGATATCTGAAAGCAACGTGACTTTCACATGGCTTTAGGTTTTGTCATGCCAGTATCTTTCTGCTGGCAAATTGAAGTGATTTGCAACACCAATTGACACCTCTGAACCAGCCTTTCTAAGTCTTTGTACTTACACTGTTCATCAGCTGGGATGAGAACTCTGCCGTTCTATTCGTGCCTCGGATTTCTGACTGAACTTGGGTCTCTTTTAAGCTTTCTCTTACACATGGAGCAGCCTTTTGATCAGAAAAAGGAAACTGCATGCAAAGAGAATATAATTAAATAGTAAAAGCAAGGACTTGGATTTTATCACTGGTTTTCCTATGTAATTTCAAATAAGTGAAATTGCAGAAAATTAGGATTCTACAACATTCTCTTCATTTGAATAAATGAAGGTGGAAACCCTTAACTAGTTCCTTTTGATCGCAGAATTTTCATTTGCTTAGTCTGAGGTGGTCGAGGCATTATCTGGTTTTAGTAGGACATACAGACTCTTGCTCTGGGAGTGCCTCCTGTGCTGTAGTAGCCTCAGGAAGAACAGAAATGCTGACTTAGACTGTGGAGAGGGGGAGGGGAAACAAAAAAAATTGCTTGACCTATTTCTTAGCTTTCTCCTGAAAAGCATGCAGTGTCCAGGTAAACTCTAAAGCAATATGAACTTTTCTCTAGTCTTGGGCAACCCTGTCGCTCATGCTTTCAGATATTTAGAACCATTTTCTCCTCCTTTGTGTTTAGTTCTCTATTAGTTACAAGCAGAGAAAGAGGTTTTAATGCAATGCAACAAATTTAGCAGAGAAAATGAAGTCTCAGCTATCCTTGGATGGCCTTACTTATATAATATAGAAGCATACAGAAACATAACAACATGGACACAAAACCCAGTATGGATTTATGCACCTTATTCATACCTTGACTTCCAGTCAAATGCAACTGAATGCATGAATAGAAGTATTTCCCAGCATTGGAACTGCTCCCAAACTTAAGAACAGGTATAAATATTAATGCTAGCAGAGAAACAATCCTCCCTACCCCCTTTCTTACTTTGTTCTGTGGGTCATTTAATAAAACTCATTTAATGAACCCTTGCTTCAGTTTCCAAACGCTTCGGTCCCAGGACATTGATAGGTAAGATCTTTAGTCACCATTCGAGAACTATAGCAGGGCATATAGCAAAAAAAGATCTGTTTTTTGGAAATCAGCTGTGTGAATCCCATTCAAATGTGGGAGTTTTGGAACAAAGCCTCACACAGTATTTGCACTAGACTCTCCTGAATGGTCTATGGATCAGACTTTGGGGCCTCCCGCCTCACAAGGGCAGAGGAACATGGCATTGGGGAGGTGCCACTCCGTCTGTCCCAGAGTCTTCTCCTGGTTTCTGTGGGGAGAAGACCCTCAGGCCTGGTGGTGACGCGATGGGAGAACACCGCCCTGACATGAGCTCCGGATAAGCAGCAACTGCAGGCCCCAGTGAGAGGTTCAGGACTCATTACACACAGGACCTTCTCTGCACCACCTGGGAGCTGGGCCATCTCACAGCCGTTCCTGCAGCCACTGCTGTAATCAGGCTGGCACAGGGAGTGGCTGGGCAGCCACGCTCCTCGCTCTGCGGGTCAGGCCTAGTCCGGCAAAGGCCATGGCCACGCAGGGCAGGCAGTGGCACTGTGGGTGAGAGCAGGGTAGCTGCAGAGCTTGGCAGTCCTCCGCCTCCTGTGCACCACGCAGGGCTGCTGCCAGTGCTAAGATGGCGCTGGCCGCCCGGCCGCCGAGGGGCGCTCCGGGCGCGGGCGCCTTTCTGCCCCC
>WAAD01022469.1:27123-54327 GCA_013389945.1 Fregata magnificens
CAGGCCGGTGCGGCGGCTCAGCAGCCGCGTAGCGCTGGGCGCCGCCGAGCCGAGCCTGCCCGTCACCAGCTCGTGTGCCCCGAGGAGCGGCGCTGGCTGACTTCGGATTTTTCTTCTTCTTTTTTTATGTTGGTGTGTGCCGTCTGCAGGATCGCAAAACGTTTCCTGACCAACCGCCTCTGCGTGCAGCACGGCATCCCCTCCGGGGCTGAGGAGATCAGCTGCTTCCTTCAAACGCTCTTCGTGCCCAGCCTTTACACGTGTAACGCTGGAAGGTGTACGTTCGTAGTGTTTTCAGGAAAGAGGCAGAGAGATAAAATGTAGAGCGGTTTATTTCCAAGGCGGTTCTCGTGACCTGAACATACCGCCTTTGCACAGCCACTTGTCTTCTTGCTGTAGCTTTCGCTCCCTCTCCTGAGTGTGTTTACCCCTCCTGTGAAAGCTGCAGTCTGCGTTAGTCACTCTCACTCTTTGGGGCTATGGTGGTGCTAATAAGCCGCTCGTAACAACTCAAACTGTAACTTGCATAATCAGTGTTTCAAGCACATACTAGTTGAAAGAATGTGCCTTTCCTATTAGTGTCATGGTTGCTGGAAAGAATCATTGATTGTCTTTTAAATAGTTACCTCTGCTGATATGCTGTCCCTCAAAATGTTACATTGATAACTGAACAGTCTGATGCCAAGTATCGGAATACAGCATTGATCCACAGCTGGTAACGTTTTTTAAAATGGTGATGTCTGCCGCATAATTTAAAGGGGTAATAGGTTAAGTGCTCTGGAAGAAGGGGTATAGCTGTACAAACAAAAAGCACAGAGCTGTCTTACCTTTCTGAAAATTACAGACAGGCCTCACTGGCAGTTGCAGTTGTGCTGCATGATCTGTCTTTTTTTGGGAGAACAGTTGATCAAAAGACATCTCTTCTAAACACGTTCTTATTATCTGTTTAAGAGCCTCTTTGTTAAACAGTTAATGTGTAACTACGGTATTAGTGTTTTATTTGGGCTAGCAATGGGAAGAGAGTATGTCTGAGTACTGGTGTTTCTCGAGCGCCTCTGAACAGTGCTGCATGTTTCCCTGGTAGAAGATAATCCTCAGAAAGGAAACATAGTCCCTTGGTTAAGATTGCGTGTGAAAGTAAAGAGATTTGACTGCATGTTCTTGTCAGTTCTGTAGTTTGTCTTAAAAATCTTCCCCACGCAGGTGCGCGTTAGTGGTCTGTGGAAAACCTTCATAGCCCTTTACATGAAAGGTAGCATGCAGTCTAAAGCAAAGATTTTCTGCACATCAGCAGAAAAAGGAGAACTTGTGATTTGTGTTGAATTAGTTCAGATTTGCAAAGTACAACTGGCTTTACAAACTTACTGCAAATATCAGCCCTTGTAATGATTTCTAAAATTCTGATTATTTCCTAATAGCAAGTTATATGCAGGCATGAACGATTATAATCCGTAAAAAATGTCACAAAACTATTAATGGGGGAACTTACAGCTTTGATACTACTTGGCTGCTCAATGTGATGCTTTTGAAATTGCTTTCATCTTGAGACTGATAGCCTGCAATATGATCTGTAACCAGCTCCTGGATCTTTAAGGCTGGGTTAGGTGCTTTCTCTGCACAGTTTCTTGCTTTATTTTGGAGTTGAACATCGTTGTGTTCATAGCAAATTCTAACTGCTTTGCGTCAGTAGTTCTTATAATCTGTTCATCTTGGAAATCCATTCATCATTACATCTTGCTTCCATTTAGCGGGAATTGTATTAAAAAATGTGATCAGATGAACTGAAGGGGTGGCTTTGAGAGAAAACTAAGAACAGGTCTTTGGAAGACTGTCATTGAAATTAGCTAAAGAAGTATATACTGAGTGAGAGGGGCTGTCAGACAGTTTGGCAGACTTCTAAGACAAAGGGACTTGTTCTGACAAATTTGTGTGTGGATGAGGCTTGGTTCTGCTGCTTTCTTTGGTTCAGCTTAAGGAACAGGAAAAAATCCTGATGTTGTGTGTATGTGTATTGGGGCAGGGGAATATAAAGTAGATGGAAAGGGGGTGGAAGAATGGGGGATAGACATGACTCTTCTAAACTTGCATTTCCTCGTGGCAGAAAAGGATGTAAAGGTGGTTTGGATATAAAGAGATGCACAGCTGCAAATTGGCAGAAGTGCGAGTCCCCCAGTACTGCTCAGCACTCGGTTTTCTTTATTGGTGCTGGGGAAGTGTTGATAAATTTAATTTAGAGCCTTGGAGCACTATAAAATCTATCGTGGTGGGGTTTTGGCAGTTTGAAAGAACTTGCAAAGTACAGAAACAATGTTATTGTTCCATTAGGCACATAGGTCTGTAGTAGTGAATGTAACAGGAAAACTGCTCTGAGTAAGAAGGGACTGTAAAAATAAAGGCATGGGATGTAAGAAAAACAGTCCTTTCTCTCATCCTCATTCTTAAAAATAAAGAAGGAGCTGAAGATTGGTAGCCAGAATTCTTGGAGACTGAAAGAACAATCTGTAAACACTTGAGAGACTTGGTAGTCACAGGAAGATAAGAGGGAACCCCCTTAAGAGCCTTCATCAGAATTCCCCGACTGGGCTCCTTCTCCCTAGGGGTCTGCATCTTATCTCGCTGGCTTCCTTTCCTCTGTTTGTCTTTGACTAAGGCTTTGTCTTCTGGTTACTGGAAGTCTAATAATTTCTTTTGTCTGTTCCCCCTTCCTCCTTTTAAAAATACTAGATTAAATGGCTGTAATGTTTTGCAGATTATCTGCACTGGTGACATGGATTAATTGTATGCTCGACTCTAAGTTATTCAGCAGTAATGACATAGTAACTTGACTCGAAACAATGGTAACTTCATGGTAATTGTTCAAGGCAAATGTTGCCTTCTGGTAAAGAGCCACCTGCAATTTACCCCCTGTAAACATATGACACAAGTAAACTGTCTGTGCTAGTTTCTCAGTGTCTTCTATACAGTAAGTGTCTCAAGTGTGTCTTTTGAGACAGTCAGCTCTCTCTCTCCCCCCCTCCCCGCCCTTGACTCTAGTTTGAGTCAGGTAATTACAGATCTGGGTTGAAGCCTTCCCAGGGAGTGATCAGAAAAGCCAAGACTTGCAGATGTGCTCCCATCATTCGCTTGTACCTTGACTTCACCCTTTCTGAGAAGGTTTTGTGGAACTGCTGAGCTATTGGTAACTGGCTGTCGGTGAGCAAGTCTGAGAGCCCCAGGGGCGATGGTGGTTGGCGAACCAAAGGGGAGCTCTGCCTTCCCTTGCACAAATGCCAGTATTCTTTATGGTGACATAAGGAGGTTCTCCTTGTCACATGTGGCTTTGGTGTGACAGTTTGGTGATGTTTTTACATTCTGATCTCAATGTTAACCAGAACAGAGGGGGAAGAGAAAGTGAATCAAAGCTTCTTGCCTAAAAGATAATCTGAGAACTAACCCATTTAGACTCATTATGTCTCCATTTTATCCATGTGTCTTGGGGGGCAGCTCTCCAGTCCAATGATCTGCATCTTGAAGGAAGCAGAAAATCTGGATTTTAGGTGAAGGTTATTTAATTGCAATGCTTTGCTACTAGAAGAGTGGCGGTTAGGGGACTACTTAGCTGTAAGTGTTAAAGAACTCCTTTTACAGAAGTAGGAATACTGTAGAGAAACCGACAAAAGCATAGGTGGTGAGACAGGATTCCAGTAAAGAGAATGAGCTAATATACTCTTCTGGTGTCTCAGAAAGATTAGTTATAAATGCTGTTCTATCTGTGACATCTGTTTTGTGAAAGACAAAACTTACTTAGCAAAATGTGAGAATGCTGTTACTGACCTCCTGTCACAGTTTGTTATTCCCAGCAAGTCAGACTGCCAAAGACAGTATGACAGTCATAGTTATTTGTTGTCTCACTTTTCCTATTTAGTGAATGTAAGTGGGTTTTTTGAAACCAAAAGGATTATGTGCTCCTGAAAAATACCAGTCTTATTTTTGCATCCACATAGTAGCAGAAAGTGACAGTTTTTAGTTCTTACTCTGAAATTTTTTAGTGTAATACAACTTTTCCTTCTGCAACTTTGAAACATCTAATGCAGTCAGTCTTATCCTTTAGTTTTAAAATTGAAAGGGAGGGAGAAAAATCATCTTAATGCCTATGATTATGGGAGGTGTGTATAGCTTAGTAATAGACTCACAAACACAAATGTCCTAGAACTTGGTTTTGGTCATATGCTGACTGTTCAATATTTTCATTGCAAATGAGTCTGTGCAGAAAGCCTTGAGTATTCTGGATCAGCACATAAATGGGTGGTCTGGAACTGCCAAAGGTCTGATGTATACCAGCTTCAAGCACAGTCACCTGTGCTTGGAGTTAGTGATTATGTCTCGTGAAGCACAGGATAGATACCTACACAGCATATGTCTCTTGTGAGACACAGGACATCAAGGATATGTGAAAGCTTATTAATAAAATATGTGTGTTGGTTGAAGCTGCCACCAGATTTCTCAAGGAGAGCTGGGAGTCTTAGTTATAACTGATGGCCTAAGTTCAAGTACTCAAAGGAGCTCCTTTGAAGCTGTTGATACGGTTAACATCTAAATACTGCAGCATCCTTTGTATGGCGTGAAGTGTTAGTGTCATTCACTGTAATAGGGAAGTCAGGACTCAAATCAGTAGAGATAACTAGGGTCTCTGCAGGTGGCTTTGTGTATTTTCTGCGTTAAAAACTGCAGTCAGTTTAAAAATCCAAGCATATGCTCTTAAAGCACTTTCAGATGTCAGTCCTTTCACTTAGAACAATTCTTTGTACATAACTTAAATACAATTCCAGTATTTACATGGTCAGCTGGTAATGAAGTTCCTACACAACTGCGTGAAATGAGTGATTCTTTTGGCTGGCAGCCTGTAAACTATGTTACACTTACCGAGATGGCTAGCGGGCCTTCTGTAAACTCCTTTGGAGCCTCTGCTGCCAGAAGTGATCTTGTGCGGTGGTCTGGCTCTTGTCTTTAGACTTGTCCCTTTGCTGCCCTGTTAGGCGGCTGTATGGGTCACAGTTCTCACAGCTGCTTTGTGCTGGTGATGGGACGCTGTTAACCAGAGCTGCTGGAAGGACTTCCTTTTTTGTGTGTGATTGGTGTGTTTTCTTCATTGTTGAGAACAGTAAGAAATATAGTTAGTCACTTACTACAATTAGTTTAAAGCATATCTGATTATTACAGGAATCACTTGATATCTACCTGAATTATATTCAGCTGAACATAATGGATGAAGGTGCCTCGGCCGCTTCAAGGTGATGTCTGCTAGCTGAACTTGGTACAAAAGAAAATCTGTGCACGCTTAGCTCAGTTTAAATGGTTTTTTTCTATTGCAGAGCGGATTGTAGACTGAGGTGGTTTTTCAAAGTTATTCTGGTTTGGCTACTTGCAGTTTTCTGTAGATTAATTTACGGAATTGACTGAGACAGAGTAAGGTAAATATTTGTAGCACAGCTACTTTCAGATGCTTACAGCAGGATCCATCTGTGTCAAATCTGAGGGTCATGGTTTCTGTTGGTCCCATAATCTGCAGCTTTGCTGTAGAGATGCGAACCGGTTGTGTCTGAGCACAGAGTAGCTCTTCCCCTGGCATGTGTTGCTTTAATTATTCATAATACATACTGAGGTGCTAAAGGTCTATCATGCTGTGCAAAAGTTAGTGTACCCTGGAAAAATACTGAAGGATTATTCTTTTACAACCCTTTGCACATTAAAGGGAAAAACCCCACAAACCCTCATTAGATGATGATTTGCTTTTTTTGTAAGTGCTGGACCTTGAGAGTCGTATGGCCTTTGACAAGGATCTCAGGGGAGAGGGGGAAGATTGATAGTTTTTAAATGGATGGAGATGAATTGCTCAGTGACCAAATCTTTGGTTTTTTGAAGGTAGTTGATTCAAACTCATCCAGGGTTTGAGTTACGTGCAGTGAAATAAACAAGTTTGTTCATGTCTAAGTATGTACGAGGTAGGGAATCGGATGGAATCTGCTTGGGGTTCTGGTTTCAGCTTTACTGAAAACCGATGGCGTGATTTTGAACAGCCACGTCGTTTGGCTGTCTTGATTTCCCTTCTGCCTATTGTCTTGCTCATAGCCTAAATAGACTTCTCAAAACAAGTACTGCTGCTGCTTGAATTAGTTCATTAATTTATTTACATTACAGAAGTACCTCAAGGCACCCTTCTAAGATTATATGCTATTTAGCTAACTGGACTAGGGTTTGCTCTGTGAAAATACAATAATCCTAACAAATCATTCCACCCACCTAATAAAGTAGGATGAAGCACATAATAGGAAAGGATTTAAGACTCTCTAATGGGGCCAAGTGGAAAAACAATGAGAAGTCATCAGTAAGTAAGGTATTGTGTGGTTAGAGAGTGTAAAAGAACGGGAGGGATTCGAGGATGATGCATGTGTGTCTGCTGAAAAAGCTGCTTAAGGAATGTGTCTTCCATGAGAAAAAGTAGTAAGGTGTCTTTACTCTCTCTTTCCCTATAATTTTTCACATTATTATTCATTTTTTCTTAAGCTAACCTTGTATAATTAGCTGCACACAGTGAACTACAGATCCTAAGCATCTATTCCATTTTTTCTTAAGACTACTTGTTGGAGTTTGAACATGAAATGTGGTGTCATGCCCTGTGTCTTAGTAGGGTGCTCTTCAAGAGTGCAGAAGGCAGGTTTCTTCTGCTCAGAGTTCTGAATGGAAAAATCTCCCTTGAGGTCCCAGCCCTGGACTTGAAGGGACAGCACACCACGTCGAGGTGCAGTTGTTTAAGATATTTTTGCCTGCTTCCTGGTGACTGTGGGGCTTCTTCTAGGAAGAGGTTTGGTGATAGCTCTGGGTCTTGGCGCTGAGAGCTGGCCCAGCATTATGGACTGTAGACATGCTGAAGCAGTCTGAATCTATTGTTACTTTAATTTTTTTTTTAGATAGTTTTGTACCTGCCCCTCTCTTCCCTTCTAAACTAGTTAAGCCTTTCCAGTATGGTCTTTCTCAAAGAAGTCCACATCTCATTTGAGAAAGTATTCAGGCTTCCACTATATGCGTTGTCTGGCTTGGTTTTCCCATTGACTGCCATTTAGCCTTCTGCTAAATGGCAGCCAAAGCTCTGCATGGTCCCTTTTCATGTGTTGGTATAACTAGCTTCTACTCTGATACAAATGTGTTCTATAGAGACAAACTTTACGCAGTTTGATCAGATTTCTAAATCCGGTTTGTTTCCAAAGCTCAGAGCGAGGTTAATCAGAAATAGTTTGTTATCCTGATTTGGAACAGATTGACAAAGTTCCCATCTGTATGCCCCCAGAATCATAACCTGGCTGTAGTTCATTGAAAGGTGCTTGAACTGCAGGAAGCCTGACAAACTAATAATTCATTTTAACTAATTGCAGCAGGACTTTCCTGCTTTTAGACTTCCTCTTAAGTAACTTTGCGTAAATGTATTTCTGCAGCAGAGGTGCGGAGCAGATCTGTGTGACAGACTGGTGCTAGCACAGCGCTTGGTTAGGGATGCGGTGAGGTGTCTTCTGGGCTAATAAAAGCCAATAACGTGCCCATTGTACTGGAGTCAGAGTGCTTTTGCTGAGAAAGTTTCATTGCAGGTTATGACTTGAAATAAGTAGTTTCCATAATGTGATGGCTTTGCTGACCGAAGCTTCGTTTATGCTTTAACACTTAGGCACCAAGCGCTTTGGTGCTGTAGTATAAAACTCTTTAACTGCACACAGTAAAATCTTCCACATGCAGAGCTGATCCTCTCAGTTTCTGCCTGCTGAAGAGGGAAATGATATCACTAATACTTCACTGATTCCCCACAGAAAAGCAAAGAAAGTTGCCTTTTGTGAGAATGCTATCAGCTCTTACCCCTGGAAAAGCTGCTGAGGACAAGTGTCAAGGGTGATAGCAGCTTTGGCGCTGCAGTGTTCTGCAGTGTGATCCTCTGTGCACCAGTGCTCAGGAGAGCCAAAGTCACAGGGGGGAGTCAGACACAGGTGCAAAAAGAGGCAGGTGAGCAAAGCAAGGTCTCCATAATCCTGAGGGTGCATGCCATTTGCTTATTTATTTTCCCAGTGGACTGCTGAGTGGGATTGCTAATGAACGATGCAGGCTGTTTTCTGAGTTATTGTAGCGTGACGCTCCTCCTGTGCCAGCAAGGGGGGATGCTTGGTGATCGTAGCATACGGCTTTGCAACCCAGACCCAAGGACTGGATTAAAACCTGTGCCATGAAAGTGTTGCTTCTTTCCACCCCCGCTGCAGTTACCTTGTGTGATTTAGGATGAAGTCAGCCACAACGCATTGCTGTGCTATGATACCCTTTAAACACAGACTTGAAGAGCTTGTTTTTTTAAACTGCTAACTCATACTAACTTTTTATTCCGCATCCCATAATTCTGTTCTCACAGAAGTTTACGCTTGCTACTACATTAAAAATGAAAAAAAAAGTGAAATGGGTAACTTGGTAGAATAAAAGTAGTAAGAATGGGGGAAGATTGTAGCTGGTGGTTCTAACAGATGTTAAAATTTCTGGCTCCTGGCTCCAGACAGTGTGTCTGTACAGGTCAGCCAACGTGGAAACTACTTCAAACAATCTCAAAAAGTTTGGCTTTTGCTGGGTAGGGCTGAACTCCATCAGAATCAGCTTCTTTTGAACTTGAAATAAGTGTTTGCTTCCAGTATGTGCTGTAGTCAACTGGAAACGTAGATTTGGTGGATCATAGATTTCTTCCAAAGAAACACAAATCTGTTTGAAAAGTAGTTAGTTTGTTGCATAAAGTTGCCATGACAATTGTTTTTAAAATGTGAAGTGTAAGATGTTGCCTCTCCTCTATTTAAGCAGGCTCCTGGGAGAATGAGGCTGCACAGCGCCCTGTGTCCCTCCCATGTCGTCTTTCCTCCCCCAATGATTTATAAAAGGAATTATTGAGTTGCAGGGGACCAAAATAAATTAACGTAGAAGTGCCAGTTTCTTAAATTCTTGAAATTCATGGGATGCTGTGGTCAAATGGAAAGAAATCCAAGCTAGTACTTCCACCACGAGACAGGCAGGAACTCCTCTGTTCCCGTACACATTTAAGCTGGCTGGTGGCTGTGCACCCGCACAGCGTGGCCCTTTCAGCAGGAGTGTATGCTAGAAGAGCCGTGAGGCTGTCAGGGTGGGGCAAAAGGCTTGCTGTTTGTGTGGAAAATGAGGTTTGGAAGCGGAGGATATAAATCCAAAGTGAAGTAGGCTTTTTGGACTATCCATCTCAAAAGTAAATACCTAAAAATGGTTCAGCGGAGATAGGTTTTTGCTCCGTGTGTGTGTATTACAGGCAAAAGTACCACTCCACAGTTTCTAGGAGTTTTGAAGAATTTTGGATGCCTGTTTCCCTGGGCTTTTAAAAGCTTTTTTAAAAGCTTTGATCTGAACTAGGTGTTATTTGTCAGTCAAATTTGTCCTAATCCACATATAGGACTCAAGTTTGGAGAAAACTCAGCTTATGTGGAGATTGGCATCTGCGATAAGAATGTGTTTCATGGTTGTCTTTCACATCCATTCCCTACTTTCTGCTGAAGAAAGCACTGAACAAGCTAATGTTCCCACTTGTTTCCTAAGAAGTAGGTCTCATGTAAAAAGTAAGTATGCAGAAAGGCAGCTTTTGATCACCTGTCTGCTCCCTAGCTGTACTAAGAGCTGTAAAACCAAAATGTTTTAGTGTTTCTGTTAGTATGGTAGAGCAGAGGAGCTTTGCCAGAGCTTTCTTGTTTTTGGGTTTGTTTTTTGGTTTTTGTTTTTTTTTGTTTTTTTTTTGTTTTTTTTTTCCCTAGATCAGATACAAACAGAGGTGTTGACTAGGTGCTATGGTTGTAGCTCTCACTACACAAACCAGACATACCTTTGTCTGTCATCTTCTCTTCAGAGCTTCGTAGTTATATAGCAGAGCTGGGAATTTAAGAGAAGTGAAGTTGAGCCAGCTCAACTGGACATGGGAAAACAAACATGGAAAAGAATGTGTTAGAGAATAAAAAAAGATAATTACTTTCTAGACCCAAATTATGCTTTGCTAGGTAGCAGCTGTCTGGCATTCACAGATTAAACAGGCGCTTAGCTAACATGCATTGACAATGATAGCATGTCCTCTGTTTTGCTTTGAGTGTGTGAAATGAGGAATTAACTCTCCCAGGCTGAAAGCCATAAAAGTATCTGGAAGTGTGTGTTTACTCCTAACAAACATTTGAACTTGTCTGTCGTATTCAGTACCTGATCTATGCTTTATATGACAATGCAGAGTTAATGGTGTTAAATGCTACTTTATAAGTCAAAAAGTGAAATAGTTTTATAAAATGACTCTTTCAACAAATGGATTTTGGCTATGAAGGCGTTTATTAAATGCATAGTCGCTTCTGAGCAATTTGGTGCCTTTTAGGGTTTTCATAGCCTCTTCTAAATGTAAAGATTTGTGTGGTCTTTTGTCTTACAGTGTTCCATGTGGAACCCAGGGGGCCTGAAGGAGGCTGTGAAGCTAGTGGAATGATTCCCTGTGTAGCTGAAACTATGTAAGTATTAGATGTTTGCTTACAAGATCACTTGCCCAGCATCAACTGTTATAGCAGTGATTGCTTCTGGTTCAGCAGTTGCAATGATCCTCTCATGCCTCCCCAGTGGAAAGCTGTGTGTATCTGTTCAGGGCTGGAAAAAGTCAGGGCACCCATGATACTGTTCCCTACTCTCAGCTATTTTAGAAGTCATGTATCCCTGTCCACTGAAAGGTAGATAATGCCTAGTGGAATTCTGTAAAATTCTTACAGACTATGCTCAAATGTCTGCAAAAAGTTGAGGCTGGGTTGAGGCTTAGTTAAGCTCTAGCAATGTTGTCTTTGCCTTAGCTAGCGAACTGCTGCTTGGGAAGGGATTTAATGGTTGGCTGGGCTGTGTCCCCTTTTGTTATGAGATTTCCTAAATTTGTCTTTGAGGTGTTCTTGAATGTATGGAGGATTTTTTCCTCTTCTCTCTTGATACTGTCTGTGTTTTGAAACTCATTGTAAACACCTTCTGACGCAACACTTTAATAAACGGCATAATGCTTGGCTGTGTTTTGTTATTCTCTGGACGTATCCAATAATTTCTATTACTACAGTAATGTCAGTCATTAAAGAAAAATACAGTGTTACTTAAATATCTCCTTTGTGTCTTCTCTCCTCCTGCCAGCTCTCCCCCACTTCAGTGCTGCCATTTTCAATTGTGCTGTGGTGTGCTTGTATGACAGAGGATTATTACTAAGTCACTTTGTTGTTTTGCTCCCTCCAAATCTTGGGTTATGTGTGATCTGGTCACTTGAAAATGGAGAAAAACTAATTTCCTTACAACACTTAAAAAAAAAACAAAAAAACAACCCAACAAACCAACACAAAAAACCCCTAACACCCCCGCACCCAACCAAAATGCCCCACCAAGCATTAGCAAGGTCTTTCCAATCTTCTCTAGGTTTTCCGTTTAATGTATTGGGCAATACTGTTCTACACATCCTTTGTTCTTGTGGCTTTCTTTTAACTGGCTGTATTCACCAGCACTAGTCGTCTTGTGTTTCCAGTTGCTTACTCCCTTCTAGAAGGGAGCAGAGAACATCATTGCCGATCTCTGCTTTGCAGTTCCTGTTATGTGGAAGATGGCCTCATGGGCATCTTAGTGATTCATATTTACTGTAGGTTATTGCTCAATACTTGTCTGAGTAATCAAACTTCTTTGGGAGTACTGCATCCTGTAGCACTGACTGTGTTCCAACCTTAGCCCTGAATTTTGATCTTTTTTAGTAGAATGGCAAAACTAATGGCTAGCGCTGTCTTTTGTGTCTCACTGTTCTGTTGTACAAGCCTGTTACAGTAATGTTGCTCTTGGGAACTGATCCTTTTGGGAATTGGTGCTTTGCCACACGAGAGGGTACGCGAGAACTTTATACTTGTAGTTCCCGATCCAGCTGGGAGAAATATCCCTGCACGTCCTTGTGCTTACTTAACTGTAATTGGCATGACCTAGACGTGACATTTGCTTTGCTCTACAGTTAAATGAGCAGCTCTGTTCGCTTTCCTGAGAGTGCTTTTCCATACTCCTTGAACACTGAGTTCAGTGCAGCTCCTGATGCTGCAATTGGATCCTCTCTCCAGCCTTCCTTAACAAAAGGGCCGAGTTCTCCCACTTGTTTCTATCTCTTTCCGAGGCTCTTGTTCCTTTCGTGCCTTGAAACCTGAGTCATGTAGGAAGCGGAGGTGACTAGTAAGTGAATTGGATCCAGTTCAGTGAAGGCATTTTATAAAAGGGTAACTGATGGAGCGCCAAAAGACTTTTCTCTTACAAAACCAGATACATGCACAAACTGCCAGCGGATGCAGTCTGACTTTTTTTTGTTTTTCAAGCTGGGTTTGCTATTTTTGGGGTAGAATGCTTCAAAGTATCTGGTACGTGGCATCAAGTTTCGTGTAGTAGAATACTTCAGTATCTTCTAGTGTTTGTTCATAACGAGTAGGATTGTACTCTGAAAACCTCCTTGGCAGGGAGGAGGAAGGAAGAACTCCATTACTACAGGGAAGAGCAGTGCTAGCAGAGCGCAGGCAGTGGCTGCTCAGGAGCAGCAGGCAGCTCCTTGTAAGGCAAGTAGGTTGGAGTACAGAAAACGTGTTTGTTAGAGGGGTACTGTGCGGGGAGCGTGGTTAACTTGCACTCTATGGGTTAATGTTACTGTGCTCTCCAGTGGTTTTTGGAAACAGCTCTTGGGACACTTCCTCACATACAGGTGTTTAATAATGCTGGCTGACCTTCCGTCTACATATTGTAATGCTGTCTTTTCATGACAGCAAATGACAATAAACTCCGTCTGTTTCATCACACTGGTGATGTCACTTTGTAGACTTGAATATTAGATTATCATCATTAATACAAGCCGTTGCTTAGGAAGCATGACAGCATGAATTACTTCTGTTAGAAAAATTTATGGACAGGGTATGTAAGTTAGTCTTGCAAACTTTTTTTTTTAAACTTTAAATTGGGGTTCCTAAAGTAAATTGGATTTATCTCTGTCCATTATGTTGCGTGAGATTTGACTACTACCAGCTACTTTAGAGGAAAGTACCATTCACTAATAGGCAGCTATTCTTTAACCTGCCTATAGGGAAAAGCTGTTCTGAATCCCTAACAGCTAATAATTGCTGTTATGTGTTTGAGCAGAAAGTTTATAAACTAGCTAAACTCTAATTTAAACTCTAATACTCGTTTTTACTCAGGATTTTTTTATTCTGATCCTTTAATTGCATGCTTCTTTCTAAAGAAAAACTTAGCCAAAGTAGTGCTAGCTGCCTTTGAGAAACTGATGTAAGAACAAGAATTAGTGTAGATTGAGCATTTGAATTCTGATGAATTTAAAGGGAAAAAAAAAAAAGGCGGCTGGTATCTGGCAGTTAACCACTAAGCAGTAATTTATACTGCCTAATAATATCCTGTTTGTTTTGGTGTAATGAAAAAATGATTGGTGTAGACTAGAGAAGACGATGTTGCTCAGACGCATGGCAGCACAGGAACCAGTGCCAGGCTGTACGCTGCAATTCACAGAGAGCTGTGAAGTACTAAGCACCAGTGAAATTGTCTTTTGGGTTGTTTATGTGGAAATGCATATTTTAATGAATCCTTTAAAATACAAATGAATAAGAAATTACTCTTGGATACATAAAATTGAACTTTACTTGCCTGTAAAAATGATGCTACAAAGTTCATTTTTAAAGCAGTTTGATGAAAGGATGTACCAGATGTTTTGTTCCTTCTGCTGCTTAAAAATTGGTTTTTGTTAGTTTTGTTTGTGGGTTATGGGCTTAAGAGGAGGGATTGGGGAGGGGAAGGGGAGCCAGGTAGTTGAAACCAGCATCTTGACTGTTGTAGTAGTACTGGCAAAAGTTTGTTGGTTTTTTTTTTTTTTTTTCCTCATGAAAATGCATACATGCTGTTTTGCCAAAACAGGTATAATGGCTGAGAGAAGATTTATGTTTGTAATCCTAGTATCTGGAGAATTCATCTGCACTTGGTGCTCCTGTTCCAAGTTAGTTTACAGCTTAAAACAGGGGTTTGGTCTCAGAAGAGCTTTACCTAAGAAAGAATACAGAAAAACTGACATGACATCTATTTTATTTCTTCATTTTTATCTCTTTTCATTCTTGTTCTAATTCTGTAACCTGGAAGCAGTAAACAAAGACAAGGCAAACGCAATTTTTGTGTTTGAGGCTTTTGCCTAACTGACAGCAGAGATGAAATGCAAGTAAGTGGGTAAAGGAGGAATATGATAAGCAGTTGCTTTCTTGGAGTTGATGTTTCTGAGAATTGGACTGTCCATGGCGCGGCTGCATGCTGATAGGATAGTGTCAGAGTCTTAGTTTGGTTTTAATAGGGAAAATTTAAGAAACCTTTTCTGTGGGTAAAATATCTTTTCCAAATATGCAAGGCTTTAACATTGTGATTTATAAAACCAGAGTATGACGAAATCATTTTGGCATTTTAATTTTGATTTTTTTAAAAAACTGAACTGGAATTACTACTTCTTATCTGGATGTGTGTCTGTCTGAAAAAGTTTCATTAAAAAGGCCCCCTCCCCTGTCTGTCTCATTACCTGAAGGGAGGAGCCCACTTGAAACAATGAATAATTCTTAAACACCATCTTGCATGAAAAGTGAGCGTTGCTTCCTTTCTGCAAACACACTCTGTGTTACGTTTTAAGAACAAAAGCCTAGATTCCAAACTCTGTTTAAAAAAAACCAAACCCACAACTCCCCCCCCAAGAAAAAAACAAACAAACAAACAAACCTCCAAAACAAACCTCCAAAACCCCTTTTGCCCATTTGCTGAAGGTCCAGTCTAAATCTGCTGCTGAAGTCTCTGCCAGGTTGTCCCATCAGTGTCCCCATTCCACTCCCCCACCCCCTGCTTTGTTTCAGTGTTTTATATTCTATATATAAAGTGCGGGTATACTTTTAAAAACCATTTCCTTTAAAATATTTCTGGGTTAGAGTAGTCTGTCCTGATGAAGGCTGTACATGAATCAACCTCTTTGTAACCTATGTTACAGTAAGAATTTTAGGAATTTCCTTTATTAGGACCCGTTAGCATACTGCAGCCACTGAGTGAGCTGCATTGATTTCTAGGTAAAACAGCCTGAAATTGCCTGAAATTTATGGCATATGCCAACCTTCTGTACACTACTTCTTTTCAGTACGCAAAACTTAAATATCCTGAAGTCAGTCTCTTACTGGTGAATGTTATCGCACATTTAATACTTACAATATTCTTTGTGGAGAAACAGCAATTTGACTCTGAAACTATTTTTCAGGTTAGTTGACTGCCGCTAATGGCATGGTGAGATGTGTTGAAGAGCAGCTGCGAGGGTGTCCAGCGGCAAGGGGACTGCTCTAGAAACTGGGCTTGCAACATCATGGGCCAGTGTGTCACGAAGTGCAAGAATCCTTCTTCTACCCTTGGCAGCAAAAATGGGGAAAGGGAATCCGGCAGCAAGTCGCATAGTAAGAGAAGTGCAGTCCACAAAGATGACCATGGTTCAGCTTGCGGGAAGTCTTCAGGAGATATACTTGTGAATGGGACAAAAAAAACGGACGCTGCTGTAGAGTCTAGTCAGCCTCCAACGTTTTCTGGAGATACAAAAAAAGACTCTGTTTCCAGCGTAGAAGAATCTTCGCTCCAAAGGATTGGGGAGTTATTTAGGAGGTATAAGGATGAACGGGAAGATGCCATACTGGAGGAAGGAATGGAACGATTTTGCAATGACCTCTGTGTTGATCCCACTGAATTTAAAGTGCTAGTTTTGGCTTGGAAATTCCAGGCTGCTACCATGTGCAAATTTACAAGGTTAGTTCTTGTAGAACTTGTAATTATTTTCAAATGTTAAAGTATATCCTGTCATCTGTATGTTGGAGAGACAGCCTCATTAGCTTCACTTACTTATTTCTTCTAACACTTGCGTTTTGATCAAATTAATTCCTACCACTGCAGAAGGTAAGCTTTGTATTGTCTTCTTTTCCCCTTCCCCTCACAGTGGGTTTCAGAACCAAAAATGTGGTTTTGGACATTGCTGCTACTGATGAACAGTGTAGTGAGATTCTGTAGACGTTGATTTATTCTTGATTTACCAAAACCAGTTTTACTGTATCCAGCATTATCTTGGTGATGAGATTGGACACTGAAATTAATTTTTGCTTTAAAGTAATATGACATTCCTTAGTAATTGCTACTAACTCTGTTGTCATTATGTGAAAGAATGACAGACTGCTTCCTAAGAATTGATCCTGCCCAACCAGTGTTACACTTAATGTCTTTTTCCAAGAGTAATCTTGTTAAAGCATGGAGAGGGAAGGAAAGGCAAGATTTTTGATGCTGGTAGCTGTTTCATACTGGCTGACAAGTGGTTGCTATTTAAAGTGCTGTCTGTCCTTCTGGACAAGGGGGTCAGTCAGCAGGCTTATAGCATGTGTGATGCTACAGGAAATGACAGAATGGCTAAAACTTACCAGAAAAAATAAAACCCCAAAACCAAAACTACCACAGCCCCCCAACTTGATTTTCAATGTCCATATAAGAGCAAGTAAAGACTTCCTGCAGGGACTTGCTGAGAGGGGATCAGTTTTTTATTTTTTGGTCTGTCTAGATTGGTTTGAGTAATGCTACCTATTATGCTATGCTACTCAGCTTATAACTTTCAAAATTACTTTGGTCTTCTGAGCCTTGAACCAAGCCTCTCTGTGCGCTGAACACAGATAGCTTTTCCAGCATCTTCAGAGTCTTTGTGGATGTGTGTGTGTTTTGAATGCATGAGTTACTCTGGAATGCAAACGTGGATTTACTAGAGGCTGACAGCGCAGGTACTTGCTAACACTAAAGGTAAAGGAATTGCAAGTAGTGTCTGTGATTCTGCACAACCACCATGAGTTTTATTAACATCGTTTTGATTTTCTTGGAGAGAGGGCAAATCTAGTGGTGAGAGGTTACCTTTGTTTGACGGCATGCTCCATGATACGGGTGCTGATCTACTTCTTCCATCAAGGAGAGCAATGCGGACTTCTGTTCTCCTGAGCGCTGCCCCGTCTCCTGTCTTCCCTCCAGCTCGTCCCACATCAGAGTCTGCTGGCTTTGGTTAATATGGGCTGCTTATAACACTTGCTCATGAGCATTAGAGAAATCAGAGCTAACCATCTACTCACTTGGCCAGATTATTAGTAGGCTAATTAGCATAGGACTGCTGCTTTAAGCAGTGTTTATACGTTGCGTTGTAGCCTGTGTTGTGTGATGCTGAGCTCTCTTCCACTCTCTCAGCAGGTGCCTTGCTGATCGTCGCTGTTGGCACCCTTTTTATTTTGCAGGCTGGAAGAGCAACCAAAAACAACAGGAAAGCTACCAGTGAGCTGCTCTGTCCCTTGAGAACAGCTCGCCCAGAGCATGGGCGTTTAGACACGGACAATATTGAATCAAGCTAGTTTATATATGGCACTTCAGTGTGTGAATGTGGTGTTTTCAAACATTTGGCATTTCTTCTGTGGTAAATTTTATTCACTTTTTATTGTGGAAGGCACTGGATGTGGTATTATCGAGTAGTCTGAAAGCCAGACAGCAAAATCTCTTTTGAATGCTAACAGTGCCCCAGCAGATCTGAGTGGTGTCTGTGGTTCCCCAAGCCATGCGAAATTTCTTGGAAACGTCTCCCCTTTCAGTAGCTCCCATTGCCAAGATTTTTGTGCCACCTGGGCTGAGAGCACACCTTGTCTGGTCCAGATAACCCTCTTCTGATTTGGCCTAGCTGAACGGAGATGGGAGGTGTTCAGCGCGCGAGGTCGGTAGGAAGTGCTTGCACTAATTTCTCTTCTCTTGCTTAATAGGAAGGAGTTTTTTGAAGGCTGCAAAGCAATAAACGCGGACAGCATTGACAGCATTTGTGCAAGGTTCCCCAGCCTCTTAAACGAAGCCAAGCAGGAAGATAAATTCAAGGATCTCTATCGTTTCACCTTCCAGTTCGGCCTGGACTCTGAAGAAGGACAGAGGTCACTACATCGGGAAATAGCCATTGCCCTTTGGAAATTAGTCTTCACCCAAAACAAGCCCCCCATTTTGGACCAGTGGTTACACTTCCTAACCGAGAACCCCTCAGGAATCAAGGGAATCTCCCGGGACACGTGGAACATGTTTCTAAATTTTACTCAGGTGATTGGACCAGACCTTAGCAACTACAGCGAGGACGAGGCCTGGCCGAGCCTCTTCGATACCTTTGTGGAGTGGGAAATGGAGCGAAGGAAAAAGGAAGAGGAAACCAAATGTATTACCTCTTTGGACACAGAGGGCCTGTGTGTGGAGGAACAGACTTAGCGGCGTCAAAGCAGCAGTGACGAAAGCAACCTGTTGCCCTTCATGAAATGTAAACTCTGGATGTTTCTGGAAATTACTGAGACTCCAGATTTTTCTACTTTACACCTTTTTCTGCCTTGTCTTTGAAAGGGCTCTAAAATGCTGTATCATGTTTTAGGCACTTTCTTAATTTTGGTTATTCCTTTTACTCTTGCCCTGAAATATTTGACCCTGGCTACAAGTTAAGTGTTTTGGGGGTTTTTTTAAAGACTTCAGATTAGTATAAGTAAGTCTGATATTTCTTGCACAATGTAGGTCTTTTTAGTTAGGTTAAATTAACATTGCTAAATTATACAGTGCCAGATTAAGTTTTTCATACTACATCTGTCAGGGCAGGTCTGTACTGTGTGTAGTGCTGTTTACATTGTTGAAATTTTAGGCTGTAATAATTTTAAGGTTTTATACCAAGATGAACAGCAGTGTTAACTGTTAACTATAAATGCATTAATCCCCTGGTAATAAGGCTCTAAAAAACAACATAAGCAACAGCTTTTTGTAATATGGCTAATTCCCATTTTAAGCTAACTCCTAGTGAATGAGTCCAGATCATTCATTTTTTTGGAGTTTCAAACTAAATGTTGGGATTGTTTTATAAAATTACTGTACCTGTCAGTCAACTGAGTGGTAGATGATGATTTGTATCTAAATCTCTTACACATCATGTAATAAAAGAGCAGTACTACCTCAGTTTTATTGAACGTGGACTTCTCGATGGACTTCCATTTTCTCTGGAAGTTGTATTTTTGTGGTTACATGAGAATATTTTTACTTGACTAAAAGAACCAAAGGTTCTGCTTCTTAAGTTTGCTAAACATGGACAGAAGCAACACACAAACCCTAAGTCTTCAAGGAAAACTGTGGTATAATTCTGCTTTAATTTGTTTGATTTATACCTAAAGTATTATCTTACTTGTCTGGCAAGCACAGTACTTCCATGTAAGGAACTATCTTTTGCATTAATATTGACGAACCAATTTTTTAAAACCTATGTTTAATTGCTAAATCGCAGTTAATACTCCACACTTTCTGGAGTAACAATATCGGCATCTGATGACAAAGTGAATTCTTAATATGTTCTTAATGACAACAGTGTAGATGAGTCATTTTTAGACTGATTTGATAATATTTGGATAGGAGTCAATTTATTATTTTACAATGCCTGTATTGGGACTATTTGCCTGTTGAAACTGTTGTGACTTAAAGGGAGTTTTATTAACACTGGTTGAAACTTTTTTGGTTATTGATGCTACCTTTTTTAATTTTAGTATGTCAACTTTTTTTACACCTTTTGGTAAAAGGGATGATTGCCAAGGCTTTCTATAGAGCTAAGTACTGGCTTAATGAATTTGATACACTTCCATTACACGCCTTTTATTTTCAGAGCCGCATTTCAGGATCATAAACCAGCTTCAATTAAAAAACCAAACCAAAACAAAAAAGACCTGGACAGTCATCTATAGCATCTGATGGCTTTTGTGATATCAGGGTTTTAAAGCTAAAGGAAGACAGATTTTAAGTGGCGAGCTTGTCACTGGATCCGGATGGCATGCTTTGCACATTTGCTGTGCCCCAGGGGGGTTAGCAGAGAGGGGAGGAGGATCTGCCTGAATTCTGTCACTGGCTTTGCTGGTGTGCAGCCTATGCAATAGCTTGGGTCTGAGATCATAAATCACTAACAAAATGTGGGTATTGAAAACTGTTTAAAAACAAACCCACAAGCCACAGAGAGCATCTCTTTCATCTAATAAAAGGAGAGTTTGGTCCATGCTGCTTTTGCAAGCTCTTGCTGGGAGACGTGTTAAGCTGTGGAAAACAAATGTAGTTGTTCCAGATGCAGCTGAGTCTGTCCCTTTGCTGGAGGGGAGACTTGAACTTGCTGTATTATAGGGAAATATACCCAAAGCTTTGTCCTTGCTACTATAACCTTCCAAGCACTGTTTGGCAGCAAAACCTTATTCTGATTTGGTGAGCAAAGCAGGCCAAAGCATTTGTGCTGGTATAACTGAATTTATGGTGAGACTTTTGCCGGTGCTGTTATTTTAAAAAAGCAAAAAAAAAAAAATCCCCAACAGAGGCTGCGTTGTTAGCAAAAGTTCCAAATGGAGACCTGATTTGATAGTAAATGAGGACTGTATTTATAAGTTTGAGACTACTCATTCATTCAGCTATTAAACTATTTGTTCCTCACTTCTTCTGCCCCAAAGGGAATTTAAAATGTCTGGAGTGTGAAAACATAACTATTCAGATGGATAGCCGGCTTAGGCACACAAAGTCGTGGCAGTGGCTGCTACTGATTTATACACCAAACTGCAGCAGCTCCAAAGGATGAGGGATGGAGCTCTTCAAGGAAGGTGTTTATCTTGTGGTCTGAATGTGGATTGCAGTAAGGAAATCAATTTGTAGCACATCAAGGCTTAGCCCATTTTAGTGCATCAAATGTAACACAGCTTCTTTTTAAAGACAGTGGTGGTGAATACACAGGAAGGAAAAAATCTTATTTCCTGTTGGGGAAAGGACATAAAATTCTCAGTGGCTTAAGTCCCATGCTTTCAGTACGAGAGGTCAGCCTTGCTCTTGTTCTGCTGCTTTCAGCCTAGCAGGAGCAACTCCACCTGTTGGGTTGAATACTTGCAAAAATAGCCAAATGATCTATCTAGCAAAGTACCATTTATTTTTAGCCTAACTTCAGTTTTTTAATTACCATTTACAGAATGCAAGCCAGACCTGTATCAGTTTTAAACTCCTGAACTAGGAGCTGAAGGTGCAACTCTGCTGAAAGAGAGAGAGAGAGAGAGAGCATCAGTCCTTCCCATGGCTTGCCTGGTGATTTTTATGATCCTAAACGAGAATAGACAGTACTCTGTAATGCTGGTGTACCTGTGTGGGAGTGGGGTTTTGTACACGTTTCTGAGAAGTCTTTGACAATATTGGAGCCTCTGAAAATATGCTTCTTTAATGCTTAAACTGTGAACATCTGTGGAACAGGCCAAATACATTCGCTCTTCATTTTTACATAATTTAAATCTTTATTGTGTAGGGCACAGGAGTGTAGTGAGCAGTGATGCTGCTGGAATCCTTGAAACCATTGCAACTATTTAATTTTTTTTTAATTAGAGTATGCATTAGAAAACTTGATGCATGTAGGGAATCTGCTGCCACTTGGGTTAAATAACTATAAATAACTATATAGATAGTTTTAGTAATATACTGGAAAACTGGTCTGACATCCACACTCTGTGGCATAAAAATTGCCTTCCCTTATACGCAAAGAAGTACAACTCCTGTAAACTTTACTCCCGAGTAATAAAATGCTGACCACCTGCACCATGTTATAGTTTGCAAAACCTTTAAAATTTGGCTCCCAGATCAACTGGAGGCTCAGTTGTGCTAGTTTTCACTTGTATGGCTGCATTTCTGAGGTCAAAAAGTATTTATTGATTCAAGTAAGGATTTGAAAGATTCCGCCCATAGTTGGCCATAAAATACGACCGAGGAAATTAATTGAAATTGAACGCTGAATTGTGAGTTTACTTGCTGCTGGTGCTATTCTACATGGAGAATTATAGCTTTTTAATACTGTGCAATTGTAATGAAAGAACCACAGGAATAATAAATGAAGGTGTGGCAGGTGGCATAAAAATCAGATAGCTGAAGCCTGTGGCAGTGCGGTCCGCCTCAGGGCAAGTGCTTGCTTCCCTGGGCTGGCATGGCAGATCTGCTCATGAATCAGCCTCTGAACCACTGTAGCTTTTCAGCCAAGCCCATTTCAGAGCACAAAACAAGTTCACCCTGATCTGCTGACGAGTGAGTGACTTAGGGTTGGTTGCAAATAGGTGCAGCCCCTCTTCCTGAGGGCAGGGTGGCTGTCAGGGTGGGGGTGGGGGGCGGTTCAGAGTGCTGGGGGCAGCAGCAGCTTTGCCTGTGTGACTTAATTTCATTCCTTGCATGTCCATCAGAGCCTGAAGAACCCATGGATCCCAGGAAGGGTCATAGCCTGTCACCTGTGGTTCCCAGACATGGCTATGCACTGACTAGTGACCTTAGTATTTTAATGACACTGTCAACATAAGTATCTTCCTTACAGTTCTAAGCCTTGCTTCCAAAAAAACCCCAGCAAAGTTAAAGAAACACCACGTAGTTAAAAGCCACCTCAGTCGTGATGTAATTTGTTGGCTGAGGTTACATCATTCCCATTCATTGGAAAATGATAGTCATTATGAGTTTCTGGGTCTTGCAGCCTTGTGTTTTGCAGTGTGATCCTTTTTTAGACAATCCTCGGTAAATTGGGCACCCAGTTCTTCCCTTGAGCTCACTTTGCTCGAAATGTGTGCATGTGAATTTAGCCTTTCATATTAAAAAGGAAAGATGCTTAACCTGAAACTCAAAATTCTTCAGGGTAGTGTTTCAATATACAGCAAAACTTAAAGATTTTTTCAAATAACTATTGAAAGCTAAGTGTCTGCTTAAATTCTGTGGTGTGCAAACAAAACTACCAGTGTTAAAATTTTCTCTCTGGATTATTGAAGATTGAATCTTTGGTTTTATATTGCCGACTGAAGAGAAGTATGTGAGATTGTAAGACAGAAGGCTGTAACTCCTTCACCATGAAGTACATAGGTATCTCTACCTCTTGTTCTCAGACTTGAATAGTTTAAGGTTACCATCCTTTGCTCCCAGGATTTTATGCCTGGATGAGTAATCTATTTTTTTTTAATTGACCCAAGTTAAGTATTATCTATTTGCCATACTTTTTGGTATACTGCTTTAAATCTGCTTGCAATCGACCCTTTGAAAGGGAGCCAAGTCAAGCTGCAAACAAAAGTGGCGGTCCTCCCGGCTGCTAGTTTTGGAGTGCAATAGAGTGATCGACTTGAGCTACATCGCATGTGGCTCAGGGGCTTTTATTATCACACATCCTCTTCCCTGGTTGGGGCACCTGTACTGACAATAAATTGAAGATGGAGCAGCTGCTCCCCAGGAGGGAGCCATCAGCCTTTTCATTTGCCCTTGGAAAACTTTAGGAACCTCCCTGATGCAGTGCCATGAGTGTATTTTTCTTTTGATGAAAAATACTGTGTTTTGTTCCGTTTGGCTGGATCTGTAACACCTAGCAAAGATGGGAGCTGCAGAAGTGTAAGGGCTACATGCATCCGTTTCCTCCCTGAGGTAAGAATCTTGCTTACGATAAAACCCTTACACTTGAGCAAAGCTGCAGAGTTCTCGAGTGTATTGGAGATGCCAGAGCAGCTTCAGTGCTCAGTTGTATTCATTAATGCATTTAGGTGGTGTCTCTTTTTCATGCAACACATCTGTGTCCCTTGCTTTCCTCCCTCAGAGAAAACTACAACACAATTACTGTCATTGCAAATCCCGAATAGATGCCATGCTGTAGCAACTGTTGCTACAAGATTCTTCTTCCAGTTTCAGGGCTGCTTTTGGGGTGTGACCTCTTGCGCTATCTGTACGGGCACGTATTTTAAGAGAGTGGGGGGACGTGTGAGATCATAGGTAGAAGGAGCATGAACGTACTAGTCCCGCTAACAGCTTGCCTTAAATCACTGAAATTACAGTGGTTCCTCGCTACTATTGCAATCCTCAGTCTTTCTGTAGTTAGGTTTTAAAATCCAACAGGTTCTGGAGGTTATACAACTTTATTTTTAAAAAGCTTCCATCTTTACATAATTGCACTCTTCAGATAAGCCCTTTCTGGATAACGTGTCATTTCACACGCAGACAGAAAAAAACATCCGTCTCCAATGTTCTTGCTGTAAAGTTTTGGGGTTTTTTCCCTGTGTAAGTTATATTTGGACTAAAGGTTGCCTGCTGTTGAATCAGTGTGTTTACTTGAACGTTGCCATTTTATGCAGTTACAACTGCTGACTCTTGCTCTTCTCTGGGTCCATGAGAGGGGAGATCGTGTGACCAGAGGTAGCAAACCCGCACACAGGATCAGTGGAGCTGAAGGCTGGCTGCTGTTTTTATACTCCCATATGTATTAAATGTTAAAGAACTTCACAGAATAGTGCTTAATATTTTGAAGTTGTGACTTTTAAAGCCATGCTAAACATAGTTATCTTAAAAATGTTCTTGCTTTCTTAAGTTTAAAACAGTCTTTTAAAAAGGAGATGGGCTGGCAGGAGTGGTTGGAAGGCCTTGTGCTGTTAGTTGTTGAGTAACTCGAGTTCCAGGAGACATGGATGCAACTGGCAGGATTAGGTCCTGACCCAACGCTGGCTGGTCTTGAGGGCATGAAGCAACCGCAAGTCCTTGACAGGCTGCATGGAGGAGAAGGGTCAGCCTGGGAGAGCTAGTTGATGCAGCTGGATTTCTTGGAGCATGTGCTTGTGGATCTCAGTCCCAATTTAGCCTCAAGTCACCCTTTATGGAAGGAATGCATTTTGGTAGTGTGTTTGCTCCCAGAGAAGTGACGAATTTTACCTGAGGAAATAATGAGAGCACACCTTGCGGCTTTCATTGAATTGCACGTGAATACAACTAGCTGATCAATCTCTCAATTCCTTGGTAAACCAGCAAGGGTGGATAGGCTCAAATCTGCCGTTCTTCATGTCGGGAGTGTTTTTTGCCTTTTTGGACTTGCCCAAGAGATAACCGCGTATGATCCAATTTTCTCGCTCTGGGAAACGATGAATGTATTGTGTGTCGTGGAGCAGACCCGTGCTTCCTCTTTCAGACAGCTGTATCAGAAGTGCTGTGTAAATGTAATGCTTGAAAACGACTGGAGTAAATTCTGTTTCATGCAGGATCTTTTTTTAAAGGGATGTGGCCAAATTTGAAACCATGATCTAGAGGAAAAGTGGGAGAAGTTCAAGATAGTGCATCTCCTGAGTCCCATTTGGTTTGTAGTTTTACAATTACTTTACTTACATCAAATTTTGCTCACCGTTGTTGTCTGGAACAGAATGGAAACAGCATCTTACAGAATGTGCAATCTAAGGCACAATGCAAATAGGTTGTAATAAGAAGGTTGTCTTTACTTGATAGCAATCCTGAGTGCAATGTTTTTGTCGTGTCCCTTTTGGAAGAAGAGCATTAAGTGCAGTCTGAGGTTTTTCTTTTAAGCAAAGCATTGGTTTGTCCATTACTGACTTCTTGTGGAATTTGTGCCAGATGTATATTAAATATTTTGGTGCTTTTTTTAATCCAAGCTGCCATTCATTTACCTGTGAGATTATTGTACTTCTGTATATTTAAATGACCAATCCCTTAAAGGAAAAAAAAAAAAAAATCCTTTAGTCACCGTGTATCCTGACTACTGTAGCTTTGTAAATGTTCCAAAGCTTCTGGGTTTCCTGTGTTCCAGTAAGGTCTGAGGGGAGGGAGGGGAACAGCTACAGAAATCTAATCCACTGGAAAGGGAGCTTGCACGCTGTTCTGTGCATTACTGAACAAATGAGTAACATTTGTGGTGTTTACATAATGACACGTTGGTGTTCACTTTTTTGTGCTCAAGCTTTGTACAAAATGTCTTATTTAAAGCTGAAGTCCTTTTTACATTTGCAATTAAAAGGGGACAAATTAATTATTTTTTAATGCCTATAAATAGGACTCTTGCTAGTTTTATTTGTAATCTCCAGAGTTTCTCAAGCAGGAATCCTGGATGCTTACTACATCCTGCCTAGTCCTTGCAGGGAGGTGACCACATTATTTTTAAGTGCGTGGAATGAAAACTAGCTGGGTTTTTTTTGACTTTGCAGGGCAAGTGTCTACAACACGGAGATGCTGGATGTGAACAGTCTTAGCAGGAACGTATTCTTAGAGGGATGAGTGCTGAGGTCAGTCTGCCATTCACCCCCGGGGCCAGCTCAGACCTTCCACTGAGCTGCCTGACCCCGTGGTCTCTGCTGGGCTGGGGTCAGCAGTGGGGCCTGGCAGTGCTGGGCAAAGGGACTGACTCCCTTTCACATTTTGTACTGTCACTGATGTTGATGCTTATCCCAGTTTGCAATAGCTACAGCCAAAGGATGCCAGGCTCACTTGGAGTCGATAAAGTACCTTTTTAAAAGAAAAAAGTTGGCTGCTTTCATCTTGCTTAATAATAGATTTCATTTCAGGAGTTTTGGGGGCTTTAAATTTAGGTATGAACAACATTGATGTGAGCATCTACTACCTGCTCACTAGTGCTGCCTCTGGGGTAGTGCTGCATTTGCCTTTCTCTCCCTTGCCTTTATTTTTGCCTGCTCTTCCACACAGCAGCTCCCAACTTCTGCTCCATAAGCTGCTCTTTGCTCAAGAGCCCAGTGAAATGAACTTTAGGTTGGAAAGTAGGAGGGTGTAAATATTCTATATCAGCTGTATTTAGTAATTTCTGGAATAATAACTATTTCGACTTTATTTCAGCCTATTCTAATTCATATCAAGAAATCCTTCGTCTCACGCACAAACCTTGTAACAAACATTTCCTTTTTGATTTTTCTTTTTTTTGAGTGCCGAAGTACGTTAACAGGAGATGCTCAAGCAGCCTTTATTTTAGGTGGCAATGGCTGCAAAGCACAGGACTGAAGCTGTCAAGTTGCAAATCACCTCATCCTACTGCTGGGAGTGCACTGAGTCTTAATGCAACTCTGCACTTCCAGCTCCCTGCTGAAAGCAATGATGTGTGAAGGTCGCACAGAGGTGTGCTTTCCTTAAAATGGCCCTTGCCCCTCCCACAGCCACACTGTAACTTCTCTTTTTTCTTCTTTTTTTTTTGGGGGGGTGGGGGTGTGGGGGGGGGGGGGGTAGTCAGGGAGGGAGGAGAAAGAGGAG
>WAAD01022469.1:91164-127992 GCA_013389945.1 Fregata magnificens
CGGCGCTAACGCCGGCGGGGCGGGGAGAGCAGCGCCGTGAGGCCTCCTCTCCCTTTCCGCATGTGGAAAACCCTGTCTTGGAAAACCATGTCGGGAAAACCCGAGCTCGCCACGCTCGGGAGGATGCCGGTTTCTGTAAGCAAACCCCAGCGCAGCCCCGCGCATTGGCTGGAGAAAAGGCCCTTGCCCGTTACCTCCCTGCCCCTGGGCCTGGTGGTGCCTTGCTGCCCGTTGTTAAGTTGTGGGCACTGTTGCTCGGTACTCGCCAAACCAGGGACGTGCCTTGTGTGAAGTTTTCAGATCACGAGGAGCGGCTGTCTGGAAGCGAGAGGGAGGAGGATGAGGATGATGTTGAGGCTGCCCTGAAGAAGGAGGTTGGCCAGATCCGCGCCGCGACGGAGCAGAAGCTGCGGCGGTTCCAGTCAGTGGAGAGTGGCGCCAACAACGTGGTCTTCATCAGAACCCGGGGCATAGGTGGGATGTCAGCCGATGCTGCGTAATGCTGTGGGGATAAACTCCTCTGAACGGTATTAGCAACAGGCCACAGAGCATGATTCCCAAGAAACTCGTGTATACGAAACAAATACATGGTTTCCCCTTCCCTTTGGCATTGCCACTGAATTTTGTCATTAGCGGAGTTGCTAAAGGTAGAGGACTCTGCTTTGACAAAATAATCTTTCATTATCCAGTTTTGGTATAGTAAAACAACTCTTTACAGAAAAGGATTTGAGGCTGATAGCAGTGCAGCCAAGCGTGCATTTCCCCAGCTTATTATTTAGAGGGGGGACGAAGGGAGAAAATGCCTTCCATTTTTCTCATACCTAGCTGTTTTTCTTGTAGAACCTGAGAACCTGGTGCACCATATATTAAAGGATATGCATGCCACTAAAAAGAAGAAGACAAGAGTCATTCTGCGCATGCTGCCCATTTCTGGAACTTGCAAGGCTTTTATGGAGGATATGAAAAAATACACGGAAACGTTTTTTGAGCCTTGGTTTAAAGCCCCTAATAAGGGTACTTTTCAGATTGTTTACAAAGCTCGTAATAACAGTCATATGAGTAGGGAAGAAGTAATTAAGGAATTAGCAGGTATGTATGGATTTCACACAGAACTAAGAACAAGCGTATAAGCAGCCCACAACTGCATGCATAAGATAGGTCAGATTATTAAAAGGGGTCTTAATGGGCATATATATTTGTTGCTTAAAATCTGTCTGTTGAAATACAAAAGCTTCTCTAAGACTTAAAAAAGCTTGACATCAATATTCCTTGTTGGTGTTGATGTCTTAAAAGACAACAAGCAGAAGAGAGTACAGCGTTGAATATAATTTGGGGTGTCGGTTATACGTGCTTTGAAATGACTGCTGTCAGGCTTTCTCTCTGGATGCTGTGTTGAAATGTGTTACTATTTCCATTGAGTATATGACTCAGAAAATAGCTCCACCTTACTCGAGTATTTCGTTTCTTGGTGAGATAGTTTTTCAGTTACTTCAGTCCTACTGGTGGTATATTCTAAGAGTCCTGCTGTGTTCTGCTATTTTAAGCAATTAGAAAAACGAGTAATTGGTTACAACTAAGGGGTATGTTGCCTTCTCTCTGTTACCTTTTATCCTTTCAATAGGGCATGCTTATGTTCTGAAACAGTTTTTGCAGCATCTTTTAAACTACATCTTGTTTTACAGGAATTGTGGGCAGCCTCAATCCAGAAAACAAAGTCGATCTTAATAACCCACAATATACAATTGTGGTGGAAATAATAAAAAACGTCTGTTGCTTGAGTGTGGTGAGAGACTATGTTCTGTTCAGAAAATACAATCTACAGGAGGTGGTGAAGAGCAACAAAGATGACACACAACAAAACCCGTCAAATCTGACAGAAGACCGGAACTCGAAGGTAGTAAAACCAGAAACCGAGGAGGAGGAGAAGAGCTCAAACGAAGTAAAACAAGAGAACAAGAATCAAGGTGAAGTAGAAGCTGAGCCCAAGGGGAATGATGTGCTGACAGTGTAGAAAATGTGGTAGAAGTGAAAGATAAACACAATCGAAACCTATTAAAGTTGCCCTAGAGTTCTGAAAGGGCATTTTAAAGAGGAGAGTGGGTTTTGTTTTGAAATCTTGTTTTTAAAATCCACGTGTCTAAGAATTTTAATGCTTGTTGCAGGTGGAGCTGACGTTACAGCAGCTGTAAGAATGCTCAAGAGTGCGTCACCTTTCTGGTGAAGCTTGCTGTCATTCTTCTACGGCTTTGTTCTGCATTGCCTTTACCTAGCACAAAAAATGTGCGTGTGCGTGCATAGGTAAATGTGGCCATCCTGACATATGTTGACTCTCCTTTGTTATATCTGATGGCTACAGAAATCAAAAGGCAGCGCAGAATCAGCCCTGTCAGGAAGTATTGACAGAAGTGAGAGATCTGAAAAAGGCAGTTGCTTGCAGAGGTTTTTTAAGGAAGTGATCTGACAACTTGCGTGACTGCAGAACTTAGATACATTTTTCTGTGTGAACAACAGAATGAGCTAAAACTGATCATTTCCTGTATGATGGAAGGTTTTTTATATATATATATATATATACATACACACACACACACACATCCTGCTCTACAAGGATATGCTAAGTGTTGAAAGTGAATGGGAGGAACTATGATCAAAATACTTGAATACTATGAGACGATTTAGAGTAATAGATTTGACTGTTCTAGAACAGTAGAAGTACAGTGCAGGCATTGCAGATGGTTTTAGCAAAAACTACATGTGTGTTTACATTAGCTGTGTATACAGCAGTTACTGGTTTATATGAAATGCTGTAGTCACTGGACAGAATCCTTCTGAGTAATTTCCTGCAAATAGCGTTTTGCTGCTCTTTCCAAATCCTTGGGGGGTTTAATAAAGTCTTTTTTTGGTTTTATTTTTTATTTAGGTCTCAAAATTTGAATTTAAATACTGCTTGGAAACTTCTTATGAAAGAAGCTCTCCATTATACCATACTGGATAAGGGAAATTAAGTTTAATTTTTGGTACAGTTTTAGCTTTACAGTATTAATTTTGTTTCAGATAGAAAGTAATGTTAGTGAGTCTTTCTGTTGTCCATTTGTCTTTTTTGATATCCCAGTGACTTTTAAAAAATAACCAAAACCAGGGCAGCTATAGCCTGCTTTGCAGTAGGGTTTTGAGTATGCTTCCTATACAACTGTCTAGTTTTAGTGTTTCATTTCTACCATAAAAGCCTGTGGATTGCTAATGGGAAAAGACTCATCTTGAAGAACACCACTTGTTACAACTGTCTCAGTTTAGTGAAAAGGATGTGTTCAAGTCTCTCAACAGCGTTTAATTTATATTTTCCTCTTCTCTCAAAATTGTTTTAGAAGTTGGAAAATTAAGATGACTTTTTTCCCTAGTCCTGTCTCCCTTACCACCCATTTATTAAAATTCAGCTTTCTTACCTCCATCGGTGTTTTCTTTAAATTTTAAAGCTTTTTGTGTGTGGATTAAAACCAGCAATGTCTAGGTCGCACATAGGAAAGAACCATTTGAGACCAGACACAAAGGCCAACAGTGAATATTTATTGGTTGCTGACGTCGGTGATCATGATTCAAAACAGCCAACTTACATTACTAAGGACAAAGATAAGACTTGTGGATAGTTTGTGGTTTTGGGTGTTTTTTTTCCCTTCTCTCTCTCACTCATCTGTGTGTCTACAGGACCTACAGGTCTTCAGAAGAAACTGCTGAATAGCTACCATCCATTTGTCAAGCCTGTGTCTGACATTTAGATGCTGCAGTGTTAAAGATGTCCACATTCTTTTACTTCTGATTTTTCGTAATTTGCACTTGTGGAACATTCACTGTTAACACATTAGTTCCTAAATCTTGAGGCTTTCAAGATTCATACAAGCAGGGTGCTTGATTTGGATGCATGCAAGATCTATGGCCATTTCTGGGAACTTCATTACCATGATTTCCTCATTAATAAGCCTCTTGTGAGTTTAAATATCTTGTCTCAAAGAATGAACACACTGCTCCTTCACCTGGTAATGACTTACTTCTACTTGTACCGTAATTCTGAAAAGTGTTAAGTGGCTGGAAAATATGTTTGCATGTGCCTTGCGAAGTAGGCTTGATTTTTGTTAAGGAAGAACACAAGCATTTAAAAACCATACAGTTGGAATTTTTAAACCTTGTGCATTATTACACAATCACTGCCTAATGGGTGAAATATAATCCTATGTTGGTGCTTACAGTTGTAATAGAAAAGCTCCATTATGAATGAAATAGATAGGGATAGGCTTTTTTAGATTGCTTATCAAAACTAAATCTGCCCCCACTCCTTGTTCCTCAGTTCATTCCGTCTGATTTTCCCAGCGATTATCTTTGGCAGCTGCTGGACAAATTCAATCTGATTCAAAAGAGAAAAAAAAAGTAAAGTCAGCAGATTTCATTTAGAAGTTTTTTTCAGAACAGCATAGGTCTCCATCCTATGTAACTTAAATAAGAATTTGGTGACTGGGGAAATAGCTCCAATTTGGTTTTAGATTGTGTTGTATCGTTTTCCAAAATCATCTTTAAAATAATACTTGTCATTTTTCTTGCACAGCACATATTTGGGCTTTTTTGTCTGTTTGTTACTGGGTTTGAACTCAGTCTAATCTTTCTAGCCTCTCCAAAGTTAAAATAGGTGTTCGGGATTTTTTTTTTTTTTAATACACTCATGTTTACTTGCCTTTCTGGGGTACTTGTATGGAGCAATGACTTTCTTGACGTGATCTTGCAAGTCACAGGCCAGCTTCTTTGGATCTTGTGACTTAAAGGAAGGAGACAATACCACAAAAACTTTTACCACCTACAAAGGGAAAATAAAAAATACAGCACTAATTAAACTATAGCAACCTAACAAATGAGGCAATTAATTGAGAATAGGTGAGTATTGCCTGCAGTACAGGCTTGCTGTATCACACCTGCACTGTAGAGCAAAATTCACTTATGTAAGCAAATTTAAAATTAGGATGAAAGACTGTTTCTACCTTACATTAGTAAAGGTCCTAAGTAATACATGATAAAAGTTTCAAACTCCGCTTCCAAATTTGTAAGAGTTCTGTAAAGGACTATTCTGAAGTTCTTAGATGCTGGGGTCTTTTCTGTAAACATACGTTGTTAAACTAAAGAATATAATTCTCCAGGCAGTGGGTCAAAGTGTACATCAGTTCTTACCAGAGTCACCTTTATATTGTGTCATATTCTTTAGGAAACTAAGGATTATATTTTCATTAAAAAAAAAAAAGGAATATGGGATACACAAACTACTGCTCCCCTCGCTTTGGGTAAAGTGACGGAAAAGTTTGTATAGCTATATTAAGAGTCTTATGAATTCAGTGGAAGTTGAGTGTAAGCTCTGTCACACAAGGCACTTTATGACTAGGAGAGTGACCACTAATTACCTTTCCTCTGATGGGATCTGGGCTGCTGACAACAGCTGACTCGGTGACAGTTGGGTGCTGTATCAGGGCACTCTCTATTTCAAATGGTCCAATACAATACCTACAGAGAGAAATTAAATGCTTAGTAGGTGAAAGGTATATGGTTATTTTTTAGACATTTCTTGGCATTTTAACTGAAATCTGCAAACCCAGAGGAGATGGTTATGTCGTCAGATCTCCCCCAAAACCGTATGTATCTATCCTCATCCATGCTTCCTCTGTCTCCAGTGATACAGAAGCTCCCACGGATTGTGGAAGCAGTTTTCACTGGATCATCCTGTTGAACAAGCAACAATTAAATATTCTAAATATTGAGAAGCCTTAAGCTAAGGGATGAGTTTTGCCTCTTTGGACACTACCCATAGTATCTTTCACTGCTTGTTTTCTGTTTCAAGAATGTAAGAGCTTGTGCTTGCTTTTTTCAGAGGGGAAAACTGATCATAAGGGCAGATATAGAACTGAAGATCACACAGTAGGTCTGCAGAAGAATGGGGGGGAGAATGGAAGTTTCGTAAGTCAGAACACTGTCAAGTCAAGAATAGCCACAGCTCTTTGGTGTTGCACCTGCTCCTGTTGGTATACATACATACCATGCTGCAGGCCTGAACTGGCTCTCCGGAAATTCACTTTTGGCTTACCAGGTATCGAGTGAAAAAAGTAAATAGCTGCTTGGCATCCTTCTTTCCCAGGAGGCAGAACACTGCCATTTTCATCTATAATCTGCAATAGGAAAGGCAAATGGGTGATTATAACTTCCCAATTTAAGAGCGCCATGTTCTAAAACTAACCAGCAGCCAGTAGCTCAACCAAAAAAGTCAGCCAGCCCTGAATACCACTGCATGGTACTGAAACTTGTATGGTATGTTGTACTCTCTCATGTTTTACTTCCTATGAAATCAACAGCAAACAGAAAAGGGGACCTAGACATCGTAGGGGGGAGCTGCCTTTCCCAAGGAACCTGGCTTAATTTTCATTCCTGTCCTATTTGCACATATCATTGCCTGGTGGAAAAGACAAATAACCAGCCCAGGTATTTTCCACTGTCATTCCTGAGGCTATTCCTGTTCTTGTACTATGCCCACTGTTGAGCTAGCACAAGATCTAAATCTTCCATCTGTGCGAGCCAAAACATTTGTGAACTTCACTGACAGTCTTGGACAAAAAGTTCAAGATATTTTACAGCTTAAGTAGTCTTAGAAGCAGTATCATAACCAAACTGTAATTCTAAGCAAAACAATAAACCCTCTTGTAGGCAATTACCATGTATTCTAATGCCATTGTGCTTTTTAGTCAAATATATATGGCCAAGTTCCATATTTACCAAGAGGAATGAGATAGATCTAAGTCCCTTAAGTAATAGCTGAGTTGTAACCCTTTACAAAAAAGCTGAACGTACAGTTTCGGTTTGGATGTAGCCTTCACAGACAGACAGTCCTGTTTGGCTTTTCCACTGTGCCATCACTTCTGGATTGAGTGGTTCCCCTCCGTTCAAACAGTGCTTCAGTGTCTCGAATGCATACCCTTACAGACAGAGGACATAATTGCTGATTATCAGAGAACAGAAGGGAACAAATTCTGCTCTCTCTGACATCCGTATGTCCAACCCCATGACTTCAGGACGCACCGGACTCTCTTAGAGTTAGGGTTAGGGTTGAGAGAAAGCCTAGAGCTCCAGTTAGAGTGGGGCTGGAAAGGGACTGCCAAAGTGGTGAGCTGCAGAGATGCACAGGACTGACAGCACTGCAGCTGCACATGTGCCTTTAAGGGCTGAATACCAGCCTCTGTATTTACTGTCTGTAACGCCTCAGGGCAAAATTTGCTCTGGGTTGGAGGTGCCTGAGGGATGGATTTTATTACCTGTCTCTGCAGTGCTAAGGAAAGGGCTCTGCCTCCTCACAGCCCCTGCCTCCAACACAGAATTTCCACCACTCTGAGAGTTTAAGTGCCTATAAGGGCCCGTAGAAATCATCATTGTTAAAGAGCCAAGCAATAGCTTGAACAGACACGGCACAGTGACTTGTAACAGACGCGCAGTACCTGGTGAGGTCATGCTGTACCGACATGCAGCAGGCGGTTGGGGCGCTGCACAGAGTGGTTGCTGGATATATGCACAAGGTTTGACAAATTTAAAAAAAAAAAAAAAAGGGTTAAACAATATTGTTTTGGGAAAAAACTTGCCGCTAACTATTCCTTTCTATTCCATACTAGGGGACAAATTGCAAGACCTGATTATAACCTCACTTTCATGGAAAGCAAAGTAATTGCTGTCACTGTCAGTGTTCAGGAAAGATGTTACAGTGCCCCAAACATCCGCTGAAGAGGTGATACATTGATTGTGGCAAATCAGTGGTGTACCTAATTTGTCCTGATGCTCACTTGAAGCACAAGGACCATCCCTTGGTATGAAACCCTGGCCCTGGAGGTGCAACGAAGTTTTGCACGGGACTTCAGTAAAGCCCACATCTCACCCTAGGACAAAGTCAGGCACCTCAAAATGGAGGCACCTAAAATTAGAGGTTTCTTTTGAACATTTTGCCTGTGTCAGTGTTTTATCTGGGCCCACACTTTCTGAAATGGACTGTCGCAAAGCTTTAGACATGCTGCAATTCCCTCAGCTGTCCTGACAAAGGGCCTGACATGCGCAGAGCCAAGTCTCCATGAGCTCTGGCTGAGTTGAGAGTAATGCTGTATTAAAAGGTTGTTTTGGACTGCCAAATTTATATATATCCTCCTTTAGCTGGGAGAGAACACAGGACATGAGTGCCTTGCTAGAAAAATAAAGATCGCAGCTGAGCCTCTGTTTTCTGACACATCTGTATTTCTCACCCGTAACACCAGCAGATGATTCACAGCCATTCAGGTACAGCTAAGCCTTACTTTTTTTTTTTTAACCTCACTTCTGCCTGCAATGAAAATTTGCTCAGAGAGGGGGACAGGTGGCGATAAATAAAAGCAAGGGTAAGACCTGTCATTCATCAGCCTTCACTTCAGCCACACCATGGGTAAAGCAGCCTCTACTGTCAAACTTCATTTTGTGCAGATACGTGAAACCCCATGCACATTGCAAGCGGGTATTTGCAAGGCCAAGAAATTTATACAAAAAAGAAAAACCAAACTAGCAACTACCATTTTAGAAAGGAAATGAAACAGGATTAAAATCCCCAAATAACCCCCACATATTAGGAATGTACACTCTTCCACGTAGGTGCTTTGAGCCATTTGGGAACACTCTTCCCTTTGTGTTAGATTAAAACTCAGATTGGCTTGAGAAGCTTGAAAATAATTTCTTTTAAGAACAAGCCAATCTCAGGGCTTCAGTGTTCTCCAGTACTGACTTGCCTTTCTTAAGGGCCACAGCAGTGTAATTAAAATATTAATTTACATGTAATTCAGCTCATTTATCATTTCAATAGTGAAATACAGTAGGGGAGAGGTTTAAGTAATACCAGTAACTCCTACTGATTGGAGGCAGCTGGTAATATCCTGTGTCCAAAAGAGTCATGCTGCAAAATCCTTCCTGTATTATATTCCTATTCAAAGAACAATCACCTTGTGGTTATGCCATCTTAAAACAGCTAATCCCATATACCTAAGAGGCTTAGTTTTGTGGCCTGCCTGGAAAACAACATGAAATATGAGTAACTGTTCATTGTGAGCATGGTGTTCTTACATTTAAGATGATTGCTCTTGGATCAAACTGTAGCATGGCATGTACAAAAACACACGTGCCCTGGAACCACGGACCAAAAATGCTCCCAATAGCTGTCTTTACCCAAGCAGTGTCTGACATGTTCCACATGAGGTCTGAGGGAGTCAAATTAATTCATCCAGTATCTGTTGAAGACAAAGGTGGCCAATATAAGGGAGTCTGCAAGTGGAAATTAAAAAATGTGAGGTGGGTTTGTTTTTTTTTTCCTTACAAAGGCATGGTAAATTTGATTCAAAACTCAAGAGCTCAAATAAATGCCTTTTGCCTAGCCTTTATACTGATGGCAAAGATAAAGAAAATAAAATAGTATCATAACTCATTTATTTAAATATGTTATATAGCCTGGATTAACAGGCAAGTAGTTTCTAAAATGGAGCCATATACCATATCGAACAAGATCCTTGCTTCCCAGGTACAACTGGGCTGAGGAGACCAAAAGAAATGGCACGTACAGTATCGCAGGAGCCTCATCATCTATCATAATTCTATCACCTACAAAAACTCTTCTGTTTGCTTCACGTATCAGAGCTGTAAAGGCATAATCCGCTGAATACCTTCCACAGAGCCCCAGACCAAAGCTTCCATAGGAATGTTCAACCATTTTGGGGGAGCCTGTGGCACCACTGGTAAAATAGATTGCCGTTGGATCCTGGCTTTTTGTCTTCACACAGCTATGGACAGCAGGGGCAGCCCTTAATAAAAAAGAAAGGTTATATGAAACAGTGGCTGGTGTTATTCAGCATACTTAGTTTGGATCCTTTGTGCCCAGTACATGCAGGATTGTTTGTACAGTGAGATGTGAGGGCTAAGAAACTACTGAGATCTCCTAACTCTCGCACTGCTAGTTCTGTATCAAAGTGTTGCTGATCTTGCTCTTTAACTATTTTCCATGTCCACCTTCTTCAGAGTAAAACCGCCAACTGGCTGTCTTTTGTTTGCCTTCCTTAACAACCACCAAAAGGTTTGACCAAAGTGCCCTCCAGACAGCATATCTTCCAGCCTTAGTGTGATTAGCTGAGGGAGGATCCACCATTTCTTTCGGTAGGTGGTCCCATCAGTTAATTATCTTTGCCATGTTTGGGAAGTGTGGGGAGGCTCAAACTCTTGGTCATATGGCACATGGGAGGCAAATATTTCTCATCTCATACTACCATGAGAAAGCAAAACTGCTTCTTTTTCTCTGCCAGGACTGATGTTCAAAAAGGTTTTGCTTGGCAGGCAAACATTGCTCATGCCTGCAAGGCTGGGCACGGGAAGTCCGTCTCCCCCGGCCAGCCGTCTCCCTGTGCTGGCTGGCAGGCAGACAGGCTGCCTGGGAGCCCTTACTCTGGAGCCCTGCAGCCTCCTGGCCAGTTTAGCAGCCAGTTAAGGCCACCGAGGACATGGGGAGCTGGGAGTGGGCAATTAGCCCACTAGGTAGGCAGGCTGCCAGTGATCTGGCAAGACAACAAGCCAGGCAGGACAGCAGCCCAGCACTCTGAGAAGACTGGGAGTCTGACAGCTGAGCAACCCTGGAGCTAGACAGCCAGCACTTTGCAAGGCAGCCATCCGGGGAAACCAGACAGCCTACCTGCCTGACCGCCAGTGACAGCCTCTGCAGGACTGACGCAGTTCCAGCCAATATTTAGGTTTTATCAAATCAATTTTACCCTCTGCCATGGAACTGAGCCATGGAGTATTAGCCCAGCATGAAAGAGGATTCATCAAATTGACTTGACAATGTTGTAGTGAGAATGCAGTGTTAGTGCTTCCTCCGTCTTCTGGTTTAGTGACACTGAAGTGAGCAATTGTTCAAAGGAGCAGATGGAAATACAGCGAGACTGTACAGCGAGCTGCACAGGTAATGCTAGTTCAGACACCTGTGGTTGTGAGAACACATGCTACATCTTATAAAGCTCTTAAAGTGACTGAAGAGCTTGGATCCCACCTTGAAAGAATGGTTTTAGCTACAAAGATGCTTTTAACAAAATATCAGCTGGTAAAAATCACATCTAGGACCTTGAGCAGACTGTAGCAGGGTATTTGCTTCCGTTCCCCACTCTGCTCCTCCACCCCTTCTACAGTCCCATGCACTGCAGTGAAGAGCTGTCTGTTGGGTGCCATTTTAGTAGCTGCTTTTCAGTAGTGAGGGAGGTGGATTCCTAAACACATTAAGTTTGTTTTGCAGCGTGCTTTTTTAGCCTTTCATAGTGAAAAGCTATTCACATTAGCCTTATTATCATCAAGCTTTAGGAATATGGATTGGAATAATTTGTATAGAATATTTTTCTTTGAGCTTTAGAGGGTAAGTAGGCCACAGCTGTCAATAAAAGAGGCTTTCCTATCCATTTTTCCATATTATTTCATAGTCATATGTAACAAACCTAGACATCATAACACTGTACTTATTTTTTAATTAAAAATTTGGCTATTCCCAAATATTCCCTTTCTTAATAGAAAAGAGACTAAATTGCCTTCTCTCCCACCCCCTCAATGGTATCTAGTTCATTAATGAGACAGAAGTGCACAAGTGTGTTTAAACAACATGAGAAATTTTCCACTAGAGAGAACTATGATGGAGCTAAGGTAGAAGGCACTTACTTGAGCAAATCACTGAAGTTCAGCCACTCGGCCCTGCTGATTTCAGATACAATTAGCTTTGTTTTCAGAAACTGCCACTTGGATGCAACTGAGTCCACCGCAGGAGCAAGCACATCAGCTGTAATAATGCACTTAGCCTTGGAAGCCAGCAGCCTTGTGCTGTCAGTTGTGTCGTCCCTGCAATGATGGTAACACCTGAAAGTGCAATAAAATGGGAAATTTATTACCTATTTTTCACTTTCAGTCCTGATCACTTCATAGCTTCTCCTGATTTGTTGAATACCAGCACCATTCAATGCAGAAATGAGAAGGTAAAACAAGTCCCACACACCTGAACTTGAATACAGATGTGCAGATCTGAAGTACAAAATAGCTTCTGTTTCTACAAGATCCTTTGCTTCAGGCACAATGTAAGTAGAAAGTATAACCCTGGCACAGTAAACACTAGCAGCTTTAACTGAAGTCTGTTTAAGTTAAGTCAAATTGATTTAACACAACCAAATTGATTTAACACAATCAACACAAGCCACAGAAAGTGAAAAAAAAAATGAAGGTAATTCCATCAGTCATAAGAGACTACTGCTGTCAGCCCCTTTGATTGTCATATGTTCAAGCTACAAAGTCAAATAAGAAATGTAATTGTTACATGAATTGTTAACCAACTTTTGGCATAGAAGGTAGCAAACTATCTACAGACCATTAGGAATGATACAATTCACCTGTTCACATGCAAGCCACATTCAGCAGCCATCACTCTGGGATTCAGGGTAGAATCACTAAACTCAGTCTCCTCTTCGCAGACTGTGTGGCCCAGAGAGCACGTTGGCCACTTTTTGGGACAGGAATCCCACCTCTTCAAAGATCAATTTCATTTCATCTCCTTTTCCATTTATCCACCACAGAGCTGGATTTGATGGTCCCTTTTGTTCCTATACACAAGGAAGGGTAAATAGCATGCTGGTTACTTCTGAGACTCCTGTAGCTCCTTGCAGAGTTTTTGGGATGCTCCAGGCAGTGGAATCTCATAGTGTTACAAATTCTGGGTCAGGGATATTAAGCATGTTTTGTTTAAAAGAGCCCTTTTCCAAGGCACATATAAGTTGGTATGTGTATCTACCTGATTTGCAATGCTCATAAATTACTTAGAGGCTTTTATGAATCCAGTACTGCACACACCACTGAATCAGAGTCAGAGAGACAAAGCACCATGTCCCCTCTGATGCTAAAGCAAATTACCTCTCCTTTCTCTGCCATGTAAGAATACGTTAAAATAGAAATAGGGCAGGAAATTCTGGTCCCACTGAAGCCAGTGATGGTTTTAGACTTGACTTTGGGGATAGGGGCACAGTTTCACTAAAAATACTGAATCTACAGGGTCAGAAATGCTACCTTTTCTATTTGACACCACTTGTCCAGCATATCACTTCCAAAATTAAAGTACTCAGGGACTTCCTGTTCACAACAACTGATAGCTTCATAATCTGAGAAATTCAAAGGTGCAAAAGTCTTGTGATACTGGTGGAATAATCTGCGGAGTGTCTGGATGCTCCACGGGGACTGCAACACCTGAAATTCAAGTAAAATCTTCATGGCACAAAAGCAGATATATGGGGGCTTTTGGAGACGATAACCATCAGAACTATTTTAAAATGATTATTTCCCTCCTACAAGAGACAGAAAAATCAATAATAGTATTATGATGTGCACATTCCCAGATGAGCTGTTGGCTCCAAATGGAACAGATGTATACAGAGCAGCAAGTCCACCTCTTTATGACATTTTATCCCACCTCTCCTTATCGGTAAGCTAGAACTCTGGTAACCCTTTTAAGTCTCCTGCTTTTTCATCCGTCCACAGGTTTCTCAGAGAATTCCCCTTGGAGCTGACAATTCCTATTCTGTCCAACCAAAGTAGGGGCTTGAAACTGTGAACAGCTAGGTGTTTCAAAAAAAAGAAAAAAAAAAAAACAACAACTGAGAACTTGTCAGAACTTGTACCCACTATTCCCATGTTTTAAGCATCACAGCAGTCTCACCCAGCCCTACAGCCCTACAACGCTACTAATGGCAAACACAGATTTGGCTGCAGGATGGATGCCATCTCCTGTTTCTGGTTTTTGCCTCAGAATCTAGGATATAACCATCACACACACCTATTCAAAGACCAGGGTAGTCGCTAGCAAGCAGGAGTGAGGGGTCTGTGCATTTAGCCAATATGGAAGAGATGTGATAAACATCCTTACTGTTGCTTTTGTTGCTAAAGCAATAAACATTAACTGGAAGTATGTTCCACATTGCACCATTTGCTCTGCCTTCCTTTTGTCCAAAGGAAAGATTGTGCCCCCTCATCCCCCTGACATTTGCCTTGTTGGATAGCAAAGTATCATGAATACCAGCAAAGTATCATGTGTTTTTCCACATTCTATTATTGATTTGTTTACCAGACTAATACTTTTGCCACATCTGCATTTGTCCTTAAATATACAGAGTTGCATTTGGTTTCATAAAATACCATTTGCAGTTGTGTATTACCCTGAAAACACTTTGCAAAACAGTGAAGCGAATTAGAGCCATATGTATGGGAACATGGTGCTCAGAATACATTCAGCTTCAGAGACTAAAAGATATAGATGGAAGCTTTTTCTTTTTTCATGTAGTCTGCTTATGCTTCTTATCTCTATCCTTAACAGGACATTAAAAAAAGCCTGATTCCAGAACTCATGGTTAATCAGTGAAATCTTTGTGGAATTGGCTGCCGTTTTATTTTTCCCTTAGATCCGAGCCAGCGATTGCAGACTCAGACCTAGAAGATGTTCTTGCAGAAAGAAGCTACTTCTTCAGTCTGCTTGATACAAAACAGAAAAGTATAACTGCTCTCTGGTAGTCCACCCTCCTTCATAAAAGTGAGAATCACGTGAAGAAAGAGGAATAACACATGGCATGATAGATTTATTTTTTAACATTAGCAGATGGCATCTTTCATTTTTGAGATGACAAAGTATTTGAACAACTACTAAATAAAAACTAATTTCTCAGGGTGTTTAAATAGGTTGTGCTTACCTGGAGATGTTATTTGTGATCAGGTGAGACTTCTTCCAACTCCTCCTCATGTATCTTGCCTAGTACTTAACTGGAGAGTATTGCCTCCTCCTGGCTCACTCTAGTTCTCTGAGCGGTTGTCCCTTAATTAGTATCACACATCACGTTCTGTGGTGGGGATTATTTCCCCCCAAGAGCACAGATTTCATTTGTCCGATTACCTTCTGAAGAAAGGCACAGTCACTGAAAAAGCTGAGAGAAGATGGAACGAGAGCTGAGTATGAGTGACTGCATTTCTGGTTCACTGCCTTTAGAGAATGGATAATCCACCATACATTAATATGTAACTCTATTCTATAGCACCAATGACTTTGGAAATGGCAACAGTGGGGGTTTATTTTCAGATTCTGGAGTTAAACATAGTATGAGAATTGGCACGATAAAGATATGAAGATTTTCATAAGCCTGGTGCCAATAAATATCACCTGTAATATCTGATGGACACTTCTGTGGAGAAAATACATGCAGTTCAGATGTGGGCCATCAGCTCTGAGGAGGACAATGAAAACTCAAACTACAAAGTCATTGCTATGAAACAGGGTGACAAAGGGATGAGACGCAAAATTCATGCCCTGGAAGGCAGCAACGTGATGCAGGAACTCCAGCTATTCAATTATGAGACACTTGGTTTAAGTAAATCTACTACAGTCACAGTACAGTCTGCTAGTATTGCTACTGCAGGCAATAAGCCCTGCAAGGGGAAAATATTTTTAAACTAAGACCTAGGTAAATAAAGGCTATACATAAGCATACATATAGACTATATAATATATATAGACTGTATATAAATATAGGTATTTAAAAGATGTGTAGATGTGGCACTTAGGGACATGGTTTAGTGGTGGACTTGGCAGTGCTAGGCTTACGGTTGGACTCAATGATCTTAAAGGTCTTTTCCAACTTAAATGATTCTATGATTCTATATAGAGGCAATACAGGGTATAATTAAGGATCAGAGTCAGGAAACAGTCAGAGATCCTGCTAGAAACAACAAGCAGAGATAGCAGCCATGGAAGTAATGCACTATGGAGAGGCAGAACCAGGCTCTTAGAGCCTACGTTGTGGAATCTCTGCAGGCATCCGTGCATGGCCAGTCTTCCAGGAAAACCACTGAATTGCCAGCTCCCCCGACCTATTGCTGTAAGGTTCACTGTTAGGAGATGACCCTCCCCAGCTTGGTAAATCACATATGATATTCTGAAAAAGCAGATACTCAAAGCTAAAGTAATTATAGGCTACCTGTCTTCTCATTTTAACACAAGGGCATACAGCAGACTGCCTGAAGTGACACTGTTTACTGATGTTAAGGTGATCAGAATTTTTCTGATCTGACTGCTGTTTAACTGGTTCTGCTTCTTCTCTTACCATTTTTCAGTCAAGACTGGGGGCAAGGATAACTATGTCTTAAGGTGCCTGGAAGCCCAGGTACTCAGAGAAATTAGAATTGGACAGGGCAATGACGACCACATGAAATTCCCAGTGAAACCTGGAGAAAAACATAGTGCAGTGCTCAGTTCTTTGAATTTACACTTCAGGAGCACATACAGTGAGATTCAGAGCAAGAACGTTTGGGTCAGGGTTTGAGGAACTTCATGCCTCTGTAACAGGGCACAGTATCTTCCATCTGCTCTCCCTGTGTTGCAGATGACTTCTCCCATTCCTCACTTTACTACGGCTGTTAAGTGGCTTGAGCTGTGTAATGCACACACACGTGCACACACAGAGAGCCATTCTGAACACATGGGGTTTCTAGCGTATGTACATGAGAGGGCATTAAGCACATCTTCAACCCAATGAGGAGAGACTGAAATCAATGAGTGAGTTTGCTCACAAGTTTGCAAGACAGCCAGATTTGGCCCTTTTTCCGGGGTAACACAGGGTAAATTCCTAAGAGAACTCAGGGGTTTACAGCAACTACTCTTGTGACATCTCCCTGGCTGCCTGTGCCATGTAAATACATTTTGAGACACACAACACAGCTGCTACTGTTTGGAAATGTCATTAACCATTATTCAGTGCAATAATGGGTGATACACACACAGATGGGTCACCATTTGTCCTCAAAGTCCTAGAACAAACAAGAAGTATGACAACCCTAAACAGTGAGCGTACTATAGCAGCCTTCCACCAGCCCACGTGGAAAAAAACAGTTGACCAGTGATTTCCATGGTTGTAGCAATGAAATCCAGAAAAGTTTCTCATTTGCTCACCAAAATGTAACTACCTGCTCCCAGAAAGTAGAATTCAGAGCAGCTGGTGATATGAATGTAGTAGAGAACCACCCAAGGCAGATCATGCAGTTTGCCTCTGGCATGTCTGTTGCTTATTTCAAGTACGACACTTTGGACGGGAGGCAGCCTAAAGACTTTCTCTGTGGAATGAATCTCCAAAGGACTGATTAATAAAAAAACCAAAATCACCTCCTTTCAGTCACTTTTGTAATTTCCTTAAAAAATGTAACGCTCTCAGCATGCAAATACTCCAGAGAGTGGGGTTTATTTTTCATTTGAGGTCTAATTCTGCTCCTAAAGAAATAAACTATCCCCTGGTTTCAGTAGTGCAAGCTCAGATCCATTTAGATTGATGTAATCTACATGGATGAAGCATTTTGTGCATTTGCTTTTTCCTTGTTTTTGACCTCAGGCAATTACGTGCTTTGTAGCTGGAAAGCAAAGCAATATCCCTTTCAGAGCTTAAGGGTATGAAAGAAGCGAGATCCTCCTGCAGAACCCTCCTGGCACAGCCTCTCCTGGGACTTGTGTTTGTTTGCCAGTTAATAACTCAATTAGTTGTCCTGAAAGGTCATCAACAGCTTTATTACACAGCACATTTGCTATTTTCCCAGGCTCTTGGTACAACAGCAGATGTGCTCATGGGTACTGCATAGTGGGTTTACAGCAGAACCAGGAAATTTTGAGATAAATAACCCTGGGGTTTTTTTGGTTCACTGGTGTTTTTGTGCTCCCAGTAAATACAGCCTTGGTCATAGAGTTCAACTACTACTTATATCTTCTGAAGCAAGAATAAAGAGCACACGGGCTGTGCTGTAGCAGCACTGTGTGAGGTTCAAGTCCTACAGAGGGGTAACAAGAAATGTGAGATGTGACCTAACAGGGATGATCTAAACCTCTCCTGCACCCAGACCCATGTAACTGTGCTTGACTGTTATGGAAATACCTCACAGTCTGAACTTACTACTCAGTCCAGGAAATCCTTGATTATATTTAATCCTGAAATTCTATGTGACCCAGCACTGGCTAAAGCTGGAAGTCAACAATTACTGAAAAACATTCTCACAAAATAGTATTTGACACATAGTTGCTTATTTTGTGGCCTTCAGTGATAACAATGCACATACAAAAATAAAGGCAAAAGCTAAAGGCAAGTCTGATTTCCCCCTCTTTTATCATTATTTTCAAAACAGTTTCTCCCACATACATTTAAAATGATAGGGAATATATTGCTTTATAAACACTCCAAAGCACCAGAACAAAAATTAGTATCTTCTACTCTTATCCAGCAGGTTGTCCAGCACCTCTTAAGACTGATAGGAAACAGGACGCCAGAAGGCAGAAAAGCAGTCCAGGATGAGCGTGTTCTGACCAGGGGCTCAGCAGCAAAGCTAAGCTCTTCCCCACTCTTTGTTCCTTAGTTTCTTCCTTTGGATTTTCCCAGATATCATCTTTAGTAGTTGTTGAGCAAACTCCAACTCGTCTGTAAAGAGAAATAACAACAATACTTAGCACTTTGACACAGCTAGATTCCAAACTGTGTTCCTTTTCTGTGGCAAGCCTGCAATTTTAAAAGCTACGGGCTCTTTTGAGGATGAAGCAGGCAGGCAGCGCATGAGTCCCAGTGCCCAGCAAAAAGAGTGAGTTACGTTTTAGAGAAACAGAGCTCTTCAGTTGGGTGACTCAGTAGTTCCTCAAATCAGTAGTGTGGGACAATCACATGCCACTGAATTTGAGCACAACTTGGACTTCAAAAGGGAGCAACTAAGGGGCTTTATTTGGTTGCAAGAAACCCTGGCTGATGAGGCAGAACTAGGACTCCTGCCCGCACACCGAACAGAAATGTTTTGATTCACCTCTTTGTTTCTTCATTTTTTTCTGGTCAAGTTCAGGTTTTGTATCATTACAAAACTGCACTAACATGTTGGTGAGTCTGACTGACCCAACGTATAGATTGAGAAGTCCGTGACGGCAGCCGAGAGGAAACCTCCTGAGCGAGCCCTTCCCTGGTGTAATAATGAATTTACACCACTAGAACAGGGCTAAGGTGAAAACCTAGCCAGATCTGGTTAAAGCCCAGTATAGACCAGTACCAAACCCCAAGAATCTGTTCCAGGATTATATTTTTAAGAATGCTTTAAAAACAATTACTTCCCAAGGTCATAATTAGATTATGTTAAAAAACTTATTACTTACATAGAATAAATGGATTACATGAACAATCGGATCACTTCAGACAAAGCGGATTACTTTGCCAAAAAGTACTTACTCACATTTGAAATCTGAATGTGCTTAAAAGGAATCAGATTCTGAAATTGTGACCAGATTACATTTTCCAACATGTTTTTATGATTGCGCCTAAAAAATCTAATGCTATTTCTAGTTATTCCGCTCCAAAAATGGGATTACATTTAAAATATCCAACACGTTTTCCCTCTGGTCTGATTGAATAAAGGAGAGATAAATTAATCTCCCAGAACAAAGCTGTTGCTCAGGAAAAGGGAAGGGACATATAAAACCCTGCATCACTGTTGTTGGAATGCTGTGCAGAAACTGAGGGAAGCCAAAGACAGACAGTGAAGTCTTTTTTGAAGACTTTTGGTGGGAGCTGGCACATCATTGCTTAGCCAGGTGGGGCTTATCCTGCTACTCCTGACAAACTATTCATGTTTAACTCCGAACGTGGATGACCTGGGATTCTTTCAACCATTCTAGATACTCTGCTAGGGGAGTTTGATTCCTGCCTCACCTGGAAAGGCTGTTCTACTGTTTACCTCTGCACAGCCCACTGCCACCAGTAATGAGCTGTGAAAATCATGCTGAGATTCCCCCCAAACTTGCCATACCCTTTGAGCCTGATAATCTGCGACCAGTGCAAACTGTGATAACTGCAACGTGGCTCTGGTGGAATGGATACCTGGCAAGATCATGCTGCAACATCATACGATAAATAGTGGGTGACAGGAAACATAGACAGACTCTGGGCGTTAAAAAAAAAGAGGAGTCCTATTTGCTGCGAACGTGGTCAAACTTCTTGTCATGGGCACGCCAACAAGCAAATACCAAGCAAAAAATCAAAGAGACAGTGACAGCATTATTTGGTGGGAACAGAGCATGCCTCAGGGTGGTTTACAGTGGAGAGGGAGATTTCATTACTCATTTTTGCTAAGAAAGAATCTGTGGTATTACAAAGAGATGTGACTTGCCCTACATCAATTCCTATGTCTGTGGGTGGTACAAAAATTGAATCTGTTTTTGAATTTCCACTCTACTAGAGCACTGTCTCCCCTTGTGCCTTGCATTAACAGCCCACTAATGCAGCAGCTTTTGCTTTCAATGACACACTGTTGTTGTTCTTACATTTAAAATAGTTGCTGTGTCATACTGTAAGCTTGCCCTGTGAAAAGATACATGATTCCTGAATCCATGGAGAAAATGAGGTGGAATAGTCAAATTTTATCCAGCCTGTATCAGACAGACCCCATAGTGTATCAGAGGAATTCAAATTTATCCAAAGCTTGGTAATGATGAGGAAAAAATTATAAAGGAAGCATTTAATAGGAAAAAGGAGTTTACAAATGGGGTTAAGTGGATGTAGACATTGTGAATTTACCTAATCCTCTTCCCATTCATCAACAGGCCCGATTCCTTCAGGAAGCTCTCAGGACTGTAGCTTCATGTCGCCTAGTAGAAAGGGTTTACCTTCAGTGTCATTTTGCTGTGGATCATAAGCATGGTAAGGGAAAAGACTGTGGAAGTATTTAATCTGATTAAGTGAAGTGCACAAAGTCCTCTCTGCTTCCTTCAAATTTCTGTTACTTCATTTACTAAGAAAATAATGCTTTCTATCCAGAAGTAGCCAGTCTGACCATAACAATAATAATAATAATAATAATAATAGACAATGAGGTTTAAAGAATCTAGCTGTGAATGCCTGGCCCCCTACCCAGCAAATAACCTCACCTCTGCACCAGACTGCATAGGAAGTACCACAGGAAAACAAATAGTGGTCTTTTTTGAAAGCACCATAAAAGGCTGAGATAAACATTTTTTTGGAAATGCATCCATATGCTATATCACCCACTGGGAGTAAGTGTAAATATCTGAATTAAAGAGGCAAAGTGTGTTACCTTCTCCAGTTGAGCCCATTTATCCACAGTGTGTGGCACTCAACAGAGGCTTTAAAAAGCAGAGGACTCTGGTGCCTGCAGCCTCCCTCTCTCAAGGGGAACCTGACTTGAGACCATGGAGCTGTGTGGCGCATGGGCTCCTTGGCAGACAGTCCCTGCTGCAGGCAGATTTGACCATAACCTTATTTTGTTCACTTTTCTTCTGGTAGAATCACATTAAAAAAACTTCTTGCTCTAATGGGGGATTCCATTTTCTACACTCACTAGAAGCTTGTGAGGTTGTGCTTGAAGATAACTTTCTTTTGGGTTTTAGGACTGTAAAGCAATCCATTAGGAAACAAGCAGCTGCTGGACTCTGTTGCTCTGCTGCAGCTGATGGCAGCTCAGACACTGATGGCGAGTTCTGGTCTGCATCTTAAATCTAACACTTGAATGTGATGGCCGAACTTGGCAAATCACCCCTTCTGTAATTGATCTTTTCAATAATGAACCCTCCCCACGCAGATATCCTTACATCCATTTCATTTATAAATTGTGTTCTTTTTTATTCTTACAGGGGGACTACTAAGACTCAGTTCAAGTATTAGCATAATAATTGATTGTACATCAATCTAAAAAGCCTTATGAATAACTAAAACCAAACTCACCTAATGGCTGCTCTGTTTTTTGTTACGGCTTTATTCCAGTTTTTTGTATTGTGGGAAAGGAGATGAAGTTGTAGGTCACTTATAAAATGCTCCTGCTCAATGGACTGGCTAAAATAACACACGCAAAGTCACAAAAATCACAACCCAGCAAATCTGCAAGACCAAGTTCCAAACACATTCTGGAAATGTATTAAGGATTTCTAGACATAAAACTAAATATTAACTTTCTTACTAATGCAAGCAGAGCAATTTTACTTGCTAAAGTAGATACACATAATATATATATACACATACTCAGTATATATGTATACATGCAACATTAAGCATGTACCATGAATTTCTATAACTTATTAGTTTCTCACAATATGTGACAGCATCATATACGAAAGGATTATTTCTCACATACTGAATATAATCTCAATTCTCATTTAATTTACCTCACAGCTGTTAAAGCAAAAGATGGGGTCTTATGTTCATATCTATTTCAAAATAGTCTTCAGTATAAATACATGTTGCTTGTACAATTTAGTAGTCTCATACGATGTATAGTAACATGCCTCACAGTTTAAAAATGCGCCAAATACTCCCAACCTTGCACTGAGAATTCCACTCCTGGCTAGTGGTTGGAAGACAACAGACATGCCATCAAAAGAAGGGGACACCTACACATGGTTCTCATCCTACCACCAAAAATACTGATTTTGAATCTTGCTGCAGTAAAACTGCTAGTCCCCCAGCCATAGCAATGCATTTTCAGGACTTGTGCTGCCACTATCCCAAACCAGAAAAAACGTATATGACCACTAAGGGGAAAACATTGAAGAGGAAACATGTTCCCTGTCCCCAGCTGAAACTGAAGATTCCTCTCTACTTTATAAAACTTCAAAATAACAAAACAAGTCCTCTAAAAGAACTATAATCAGTTATTTTACTTGTTTGCTGTCCTTAGAACAGCTGTGTTGCCCATTCTAAACACACATAAAACACCAAAAGAAAGGGCTAATTATCTTCTGAAGCATGAGGCTAAAGACCAGAAAGTCTCAAGAACACAACTTCCTCCTTATGATCCATTTCTGTTTCCTTGTCATCCTGATATAACAAGGGAGAGCAGCATTGTCTTTGCAGACATCAGGCAAAAGTGCAGAGGCACTAGCAGCATTTAGCACCTGGGTGAGGTTGTTTTGCAACCTCATCATAATGTTGCACTTCTGTAATCCCTATAGAGATCACACATACCAAAGTCACCATGTCCCTTCTATAGGCTTTGGATGAGAGGCTAAACTCTTAGGAAATAATGCATCAAAATATATTTGACACAGAATACCTTTTCTGATGCAGGTATTACCTTTTCTATTGTCTCTGAGAACAACATCAAATTGAAGCTGGGCTGTAAGAGGGATGGAGAGGAGGTCTCAAAGGGAAAGGCTAGTCTATTGAAAATTATATTTTTCAGCCAGAATGATACAATCCAGTCAAGTTTCAAACTTTGTGGTTCCAAAAGAAAGCCATGTGCTAGAAAGATACATTTTGCTTTCAACTGCTTGTAGCTGCAAGCCTGTGTCTCTGAAATCATTCCCCATGGATCAGAGGAAATGTGTTGGCAATTCTCTGATCCTAGCAGAGAAGAATTAAACAAACCATCTACCTTGAACATGAGACAGAAAAGTGTACTGAATATCAATGATAAGAGGTTGCTGCAGCATGGAGCAGAGCATCGCACAGACTACAGCCACAGCACATGGCATGAATAACCTGGCAGTCTGCTTGACTTTGATCCCAGCACATTCATGCAAAAAAATGGGTACTAGAGCGCAACACAAACCCAGTTTCTAAGGTCAGCTAGGTAAGGGATCACCATAGGTGACAGTTCTAGCATTGATGCCTGGAGCAAATTATTCTAATGAGCCATGACTTTAGAGAGTCGAGTCNGTAACTGCAGAGACCAGGATAGTTTCCAGGGGCTCTGAATTGCAGTTTGTACACTTGTTTTATCATTCCACTTTTTGTGGACTTTTTGTTTTGTCCACTTTTTGTTGTTTTTAAACACTTGTTTGAAGCCAGGCAGAAAGATGTAGAAGATGTAGAGTCCCTGGAAGGCCCAGGAGTACACAGCTTTTAGAGGAAACTGAACTGGGTACAGAAAAGAGCTTGAGGCAGCAACAAGTGACATGCCTAAACAAGTACATTCAAGAAACTAATGATTAGTTTTACAATCATGTAATCTAATGCTCCTAGAAACCTTAGGAGTGAAATAGTGAAAAGTGCTCTGAAACCTCTATGAAATACTAAGGAACACTACAAAAAATGAAGCTACTGTCAAAAAAGAATGAAGTAAACATTGTATTTATTGACAATTGCTTTAATTTCTGCAGTTGCTAGTACAGACACTGTTTCACTGACATAAGCAAAGTGTTTACTCTCAAGAAATAAAATATTTTACCTTCTCAAAATTAGAATTCTCAAAATCTCACTTTACAGCTGCAGTAGACACAGAACTCCAGGCAGTGAGACACAGCTGTAAAAGACCTTTTTTCATGCCTAAAGATGCTATTGTTCTCCAGCAATTTCTTTTTATTTAATGACTAGAAGAGGACTCCAAGGCTGGAGATGTTTTTGTCAAATAACAAACATTCATGCCAGAAAATTAAATCATCTTTGAGTACACAAAATTAAAAAAAACTGAGGATGAACAGCTAAGAACTGATATAGCCTTAAAGTTTGGCCCACTGTTGCATGTGCAACTGTAAGAAGTAAGGGTGTGTACACTACAGTACATGCTTCTTCATAAAGCTAAGAGCTAAATGTTAAACAGAGATGTGATCATCCAAACCAGATCACGGGAGTTTTTTCACTGGTTTCACCTCTAAGTGGCTTCAGAAATAGACTGGTCTTGTAGCAAGTGTCTACTATGGCAAAGAACCATGGTCTGTTCTACAAATTGGGTCACTTGCCAAACAGCAAACTTCATTTTAAAGACCACCAGAAGTGGTACAGGAGTTTTGTCTATTGTGTGCAAAGATCAGAACAGAGGGCGAGCAACAAAGCTACTTCTGTATGAGAGTATTTGTGGATAAAGCATGGAAGAAGCTGGCACTGGTTGTCATCAACACATGTATTAAACAAGAAAGGCTTATGAAGGTCATGTGGTGGTATCAATAAAGAGGATTCTTTCCACCTTCAGTAAATGATAAGAGGGGTGCATTCAGTTTAAACATGCTGCATTTAAGGACAGAGCATTTGAACCACTCAAATCAATGCCTGCCTTTTCTGCAGCTTGGAGCTAGACAATCAATATCAGCAATATCTCTTCACTGATCTTGAATGCTATCTAAAAGAGATGGGTCACCACCCAAATTCTCGTGAACCTATGGACATTCAGGACTAGAATGGAGTTGTATGGTTTGTTCCCTTTCTGAGCAGGGCTTCAGGAACTGAAACCGTGGTACTGACATTAGAAGCTTTGCAAACAGGTGCAAACGTCACATCTTGGTGTTATCTATAGTTTTTGATGCTCAGGCATTTAACAAAAATAGATCAGAAGGAGGGCAGTTATATCAGAGAAATTTAAATAGTGTTAAGGGAATGAAAAAAAGTTCTGTTAAATTCCAAACAATACTATATCCGTCCCCACTCTTTGTTTCTTAATTCGTTCCTCTTGATCTTCCCAGTGACTGTCTTTGGCAGGTCTTGGACAAATTCCACCTAAATAAAAAAAGACAGAAAACAATGTAGCACGTTCTACAGAGTTGGTTTTCCAAGACTGGCTCTCAGCATATATGGAAAACTAAGAGGACTCCCATCAGTAATAACTGCTTGCCTAAAGGATCAAGTCCAAGCCAAATCAAGGCAGCACATTGTGCCACTTGTGAAACAATTTCTTCGGCTGCCTAGATGGCCAAACGTGTGTAGCTGCTCCCCAGCTAACCAAACTGAGTGCTGTAACATGAGCACTGTAACAGAAGGATGAATACCTAAATGGTATCGGAGGTCAGAGATGAGTGACAAAAAGAAGAAAAAAGGGATGTTATTGGCACAAAGTCTTTAATGGTCCTTAGTTCCTATGAGTTCTGCATAAGTGAACTAAGGCACTGCTAGCAGCTCTTTTCCTGTAGTGCTGGGATTACTGAGAAACACCAAGTGTATCCTCCTGGACTTTCCTCTTATTTATTAACTGTGAGGACCAGTAGATAAAAACTTATTCAGTCAGGCACTACCCTAAAGTCACCAGAGAGGGCTTGGTTGAAGATTAAATACAAAATGGAGAATTATGATTGTGAGCCTGACTTAGAACATGCAGATCTAACTAAGATATCATACGAAGCCTAGAAATTTTTGAGAGGTTTAAACAAACACTTTACTCAAATGCATGAAAAACAATGTGAACTAATGTTATTTAGGAAAGATTTTCTGGAGCCAGTGCTCTAGCTGAATCTTTACCACTGTCTCTTTCAGGTGAATCATGAAAATCCAAATAGTAATTCTCCTGACATTTATAGAAGGGTGCCCTGATTTAAAGTTTCTTCTCAGAAGCATTTACCTTTCTAGGGTATTTATATGGAGCAGTAGTTTTCTTGACATGCTCCTGCAAATCACAGGTTAAGCTCTCCAGGTCACCGGATGAAAAGGTTGGGGACAGGACCACAAATGCTTTCACAACCTGTAAGGTAAGGTCAACAAAAGTGATCTGACACCATCCATTTTTAAGAGCTGATATACAGGTTATCAGTGAAGAGTACTGCTCAGAGTCATGACATGCAAAAGGGAGGAACAGAGAAACCAGCACAACACAAGAAATGGTTGTGCCCAGCTTCTGCACATGTATCTGCAGAAGGGAAAGCTGAAATCAGTTTTCCTGCCCTCATTCCAAAGCAAGAGCATTTGCTCTATCCTCTCAGCAGGGGTCAAGAAGGAGGAGTAATAAGAGGTGTCTCTGCAGAGTTCTCCCTGAAGCTGCGGGACATTCTGTTTCTCTCTGAAGTTCACACTGAGGACAGCAGGCCCATATCATCCCAGCACAGGACTGTGCTTTCTCCATACATATAGCCCAAGTCTAATGCTAGGGCAGTTATACTGTAATTTTGGCTACACCAAGACAGCCAGAAAAGACAATTTTAGTCCATAGACAAGTGCTTAACAACAAGGGGAAAGTAAACATCACTGTAATGTTCTCCACAGAGAAGACCTTCTTGGGATGAAAAGAAACTAAGAAGAGTGAAGGCATGTAAATGGGAAGGGATTTTGCCTGTCACCCCAAGTAGGATTATCCATGATGACAAGACTGCCTTAGAGCTGTACATTATTCATTAAAGTAGGAACTGCTTCATATAGTTATATATTTAAACAAACATATTGCTTCCCCCACCACTGTTCAGCATCATTACCTCTCCTCTGAGGGGATCTGGGCTGCTGACAACAGCTGTTTCTGCTACTGCTGGGTGCTCTATCAGGGCACTCTCTACCTCAAATGGCCCAATGCGATACCTAGGTAAGGAAAGAAAAATATAAGATTTGGTTTTATGAGCTGGAAAACCAGTACCAAATGTTTTTTAATTGTCATATTGAAGAAAAAAAAAACCAAAACACAAACCAAACCAACCACCAACTATAGAAACTTTAGGCAGAAAAGGAAAGTTGGCTGTATTAGAAGATAGGAGCATTTCATGGCAGTCATGGCGTAGAGGACTGCTGAAGCTGTGGATACCTCTCCATCTCTCCCCTTTCCTTGTGGCTCCTAAGCTGGAGCTCCATCCCACCCTGATATCTGGGGTCTGCAGTACCAGCTGATGCCACGTTATGGTATCACATCATACAGTATCAAATTGTTTCATTTCAACATGTTAAAAATAAAATGTTTCAATGCTCTTTGAGTCCGATAGAGATGTCCTTCGATTTTAGTCAAAAACCAAACTAGATTAAAATCCCTCCTCTGCCAATGGAAGTCTTCACTCTTTGCTGACACAGATGAGATGTTGCAGCAGAAACAGAGATGCCACTGACATCACCAAGACGATACTGCAGGTCTATGAAAAGCTAATAGTAAAAGCAAGTATTCCTAAGTCAAGAAGTCAATACATTCATCACAGGACTATCGTGTCAGAAGCTCACCAGGAACACAACATGTAAGATTATACAATGGCAGGTTTAGAAAGGAAGCATGCAAACTGACCCTGAAGAAATGATGATGTCATCATCTCTTCCAATAAACTGAAAATATCCATCTTCATCCATAGTCCCTCTGTCTCCAGTGACATAAAAATCCCCACGTTCACTTTCTGCGGTTTTCTTAGGGTTATCCTCAAAGTGGTTTACAAACAATAGTTTAGATTTTAAGCATGCATTAGCTATACATTATGCTATAATGCACATAATGTTAAATGCACTGGAACTTAATTTTTCAGTCAAGGATGTCCAAGAATTGTAGTGACATTGCTATAAAATACAATAAAATAGGTTTAAAAAACAAAAACATTTTGATTCTTTAAAAAAATTTTTAACTCAATCTTCAGTAAATTCTTCTCTTTCCTTTTCTAACATCCACCGATCCAAACAAACAAATTACTCTGGTAATAAATAACAAACTGGTGAAAAATATTCAGCCTTTTGAACCACTATGCAATTGGAGAGATTTTGGGGAGATTGGTGGTGGTGAGGAATAAAATAAAGTCCTTACTACATATTCAGAGAATAAACCAAGTGGTCTTATAGGTTTGATTCTGACAGCAATTTCCCCCTGCTGTCCTGGAGGCAAAACATTAGCATCTTTGTCTATGACCTAGAACGAAAAAAACCCACATATTTTAGTCCAGTGGGGGGGGGGGGAACCAAACCGAAACCCAACCAAACAAAAAACCCCTATGAAAGGATCTAAAGAGCAGCCAACAAACCTGCACATCATAAAGGGGAGCTGCCTTCCCCATTAATCCAGGTTTAATCTTCATTCCTTTAAAAACAGAGCAGATTACTCCCTGTAAAAGTCAAAATCAAAACAAAGTTTTGCAATAGGAAACTGCTACATTCTCATTCAATTCATCAAATGTATTTTCTAGAATAATTCCAAAGCAAGGAATTAAGATTCATGGGATCCTATATGTCAGTGCTGCATGGTACAGATAAGCAAAATCAAGAAACTCCCTGAAAAAATCCTGTTCCCTTATCTGCAAAGAATTCATGCCCTCTGCTAACCAGTCTTCTTCCTTAGATTCAAACTCTGCCCTCTTGCCTGTCACTTGGAATTTGCTTAAGGACATTTACAGAAATATTAGAGCACATCTCCTCCCAACAATCCATATTTCTGGCAGGTTCTGCGAGGAAAGCCATGAAAGGGTGTTCTTTCAGAGGTTATCAGGGGAGGAGATTACGGAAACATTCACAGAAATGTGAAGGAAGAAACAGGCTGTGTTCTTTGAAGACAAACATTAAAACATTGTAAAGTGAAAAGGAATTACAAAGATTTAAGAGAATATCGACCCTACAGATGTACCGTTTCAGTCTGGCCATATACTTCATGGATGTCCAGCCCAGTCTTGCTTTTCCACTGCTCCATGACTTCTGGGTTGAGTGGCTCCCCTCCACTCATGCAGTGCTTCAGATTCATGAATTTGTAGCTTCACAGAGAGTTAAAAAACAAGACAGGCAGTACTTAAATCTATTGGGCAAGACAAGGAGCATGCAACTATAAACAAATAATACTGGAGAGCTGTTTACTGGGAGAATTAGTCCCACGAAGTGGGGAAATCAGAGGATTCCTGATGTTTCGGCTCCTGATACAGCAAGGATATCAGTCTGTGCTCAACGCTATACATACGAGTAGTAGTAGTCAGAGTTAAACACACATGAAAAATGAAGCAAAATTTTTGCTGAAGTCAGCTGGGATTTAAAGACATACCCATAACTAACCACAGAGTGATTTGCTGAGCTAGGGCCCTGATCACTGACCCTCTGCAACAGCCCAAGTGAAAAAGTGCAAGAGGGGAGGAAGGAACGGTGGCAGGCAGTGAGAACTGGAGCAGGGGATGATGTACAACTGCCACAACAAGTCACTCCCTCACAGTTATGCTCACATTGACTTTCTAGGATGACAGTCCTTCCCAAAGCATGGACAATTAATGTGGTAATTGAAAATGATTATAAAGAATTTAACAGGTGCTCAGTTTCATACCCTCAGGGATTTGCTCACAAGTTCAGCAGTGAAAATCTCAAATTTCTGAGGGAAAACATCAAGTTTCTCTATGTTTGATCATAAAACTCAGCAAAACTCACAAATTTTGTATGACGGTCTTTTCATGAAGGATATTTTAAACTAAATTACTACCCTATTTTGGGTCAAGCAGCTAGATCTGGGAGATCACTGAAGTTTAGTTAGGGTAAATTAAACATTACTAAATAATTTCTTGACGTACTTGGAGAGATCGTTTTGCACCAGCATGCGGAACAATGTTGGAGCACCAACCAGCGTGTCAACGGGGAATCTACAGAGAGTCTAGTGAGTTAAACAACAAGACGGACATATGAAGCTCAGACAAAAAACTGCCCTGTGGATGTACAGTAAACAGGTGATATAGGGAGCAAATGTAGCTCTCCTTTCTATGTAAAAGCACCATATGCTCTCTGTTGGGTAAGAAACCCTCCTACAGTTGGTGTAATATGCAGAGATTCACAGTATATTTGATAGGACAAAATCCCATGCTAACATGCCTACATGACACGCAGACCACACAGCTTGGCTGTCTGGTTGTCAGTTACAGTCTGCATTAATACCAGCTGATATTACTTCCACAGTCACTAGAACAAAAGGCAAACAATTAGTGCTGCTTTTGGATGATTTTCATTCACGTGCTCACCAGCTATGCACAGAATGTATGAATGAAGTGCAGGTTTGGCCCCTTCTGCGTACATCAAAAATGCAAATAGGGGCTTTATGCAATGGATACAGCATCTTGAACACAACTACGGACTCAACCCTCATGAAATCTACGGATGCTGTTAAGAATTATTTTTTTGCACCCTTTCTGCAAATTAACACATCTCCATGAGTTTTTCCTTACATTTAAGATGGCTGCTGATTCAACCTGGGGTAGCTGATGTATAAAGATACATGATCCAAAAACCCAGGGATCAAAAACAGATCCCAGGGAAGCTAGTATCCACCCTGTGTCTGCTGTGCTCCATATCATGTCTGAGGGAGTCAAATCCAACCAGTACCTGACAGAGCAGAAGAAAAACGAACAAAAAGTTAATGAAGAATTTTAGCTTTAAAAAAAAAAAAAAACACAAAAAACAAAAAACAAAAAAAACCCCCACAAAAACCCACCAACAAACCCAAACCACAAAGAAAACCAAAAAACCCAACAAGCCCAAAATTTCTAACAAGATACATGGGCACTGGACACTCTGAATAAGTTTATTTTATGAGCTAGCTATATGTTTTCTTAAATATATATACACACACGTATATCATGCATATATGATGTCAGTCACACACAGGATAGAATAAGGGAAAGAGAGGAGTCTGAATTTCAATAAAGTGACTTTCCACTAGGTAGGAACACAGGGCTGAACCAGCACCATTCATGAATGCTGTGTTGGACACCAGGTATTTCAGCTCTAAGGCTGCTGAGGGACCAGGGTGATCTGTGCAACCAACATAAACTCTGCCTCTGCTCATCTACACATGTCACAAAGCTTTCTGCAGCCCAAACAGCATGGTATGTCTTGGTTCTTTGCGCTAAAGTATTCCAGCTAATGGCTGTCCTTCGAACCACTCTAAAGAAAGGGTAAGAGATATTCATTGAAAAATTGAAACATTGGGGGTGATCCTAGTCCCCTAGAAATCTGCTGGACTTTCTAGTCTGATTTCAGAGGGAGAAGGACTGGGGCTGTACATTGGTATTTCTTATTCAGTAATTTTTCATCAGTTCTACTATGCAGCTTCAATTATCCCATATTTGACCAGGCTCAAACCTTTCATACCTTTCACTTAAAAGGGGTCTGAAACCAAGACTACCCTGGGAATGTTCAGTCATCTTTGGAGAACCTGTGGTTCCACTAGTAAAGAAGATAGTCATTGAGTCTTGAATCCTTGTTTTGACGCAGGAATGGTCAGCAGATTGGTTTCTTTAAAACAGAGAATGCAATCGTGACTTCAATCGTGACTTTACACAGGCTTCAGAATGTAAGGAAGTATTGCATATTGCAGAACTTCTACCCCAAATAAGCTTCACAGAAGCTTTTCACCAAATTAGACTAACATAATGTGGAGTTACACTTCCTCAGAGACAAACTTTCCCTTAAGAAGAGCAGGATAGAAACATCCCAGAACAAGACCACTGTTAGTAAGCAACTCTGATGTGGATCAGCAATCAAGCAGTCATGATCATCACCTTAATGTTGGCATTTGATGAGTATTTGTAGTCGATGAATACCTTTAAATGAGCACTTGTGGAGAACAGGTCTGCTTTCTGCATCATGACTGCAGTGTCACTAACTCATACTCACTTGTACAGGTCAGTGAAGTTCAGCCATCCCTCCCTACTGCCTTTGGACACGATTAGCTTGGTTTTCAGAAACTGGCACTCAGATGCCACTGAGTCCACGGCAGGAGCCAGTGTGTCATCGGTAATGATGCACATGGCCTTTGACGCCTGGAGTCGATACAGTATGTCTTTGGCTGATAATTGGGATATTCCTGGAATTAAGACAATTCCTGGAAGAGCAATAAAGTTAAGTTTGGGATGGCATTTTTTACATCTCATTCTCTTCTAAGAACCTAAACTATTTAACTATTCCCAAACTGACCTCTGAGATGAATTTGCCCTGGCATTCCCAAGCCAACAGTTATAGTGGAGTAATGCAGCTGCTTGTGCTCTCCTGTAAGGAATGCAATGTGGACCTGTCTTGTGACTTCCACGGCTCTTCCCTACCTTCTGTTATCTCCATGCCTGCTGCACAGGCCACCTGTCCTACGGCACCTAGTGCAAATCCTTCAGGACTGCCTGTGTAATTGGTAGCTAGGCCACTCACTAGATTACTACATTACTTTTCCATTATAAACCATATAAATTCTTGATCTTCTCAACTGATTTGCATTAACCAGTTTTACCAGTCTCAGATATGCTCACTGACCTGCTCGCATGCAAGCCACATTCACCAGCCACCATTCTGGGACTCGCGGCAGGATCACAACAATTCTGTCCCCCTTCTGCAGTCCACACACTTTAGTCAGCACATTGGCCACTTTCCGAGACAGGAACCCCAGCTCCTCAAAGCTCCACTTCACTTCTTCTCCTTTTCCATTTATCCACCAAAAGGCAGGGTTTGATGGTCTCTTTCCAGCCTACAAAACACAGGTATTCAAAACCCAAACATCTTCTGAAAGACCATAAAATTATAATGCACAAATATCTGCAAATTATAGAAGATCTGAGTATTTCACAACTGGCATATAAGCTATTATTTCTCCCTTGTCCTTAATGGATTGAGATTTGCTATGGATCAAGCTCAGATACTCCCAATAAGTTCTCCTTTTCTGAACCTGAAATGTTTACCAGCCCAATTGTCTCCAGACTCAAGTTCTAATCTGGATCCTATTTCAGTTTAAGCCTTATGCTGAGCATTAATGCTCCTACAAAATAACAGATAACCTGAAATACTTTACATAATACTCCTGATATTCTGGATGGAGTTGTGGAATACTATTAAACAGAAGCAGCACAGGCAGAGGACAAAATTAAACAACAGGACAACACGGTATCCCAGGACTCTTTCTATCTGATTGCTCAGGAAGAGGGAAGTTAAGTGTTCTCCAACTACACTGCATCTGGATAAATACAGAATCCCCTCTGGAGCAAGGCAATTAAACACTTGTGGGAGAATTTTCCCTAGCATGCAACGTTATTGTTATGTTACCTGTATTTTTATGATGTGAATATCTACCATTATACTATGCAGAAGGAATAAGCACAGCCATTCTGAGGTTAAATCAAAGACAAAAGGGACTTACCATTGCTTTTTCTAACTACATAGGGAGCATCAAGGGTCAGACACACTTTTAAAATAAAGCAAGAAAGAATGAGATTTTGTACAATTTCCTAATGCAAATTGGTTTTGGCAACTGATTTTTTTGATGCAGAAAAAAAACCCCCAACTTATTTCAAATGAAGTTTCAAATTAAAGTATCTCATCTGCACAACAAAAGATCATCTACCTTTTCAATCTCAGACCATTTGTCCAGTACATCACTTGCAAAGTTAAAGTACTTTGGTATTTCCTGTTCGCCCCGCCTGATGGACTCGTACTGTGAATATACATCACAGGCAAGCAGCCTGGGGTGTCCATGGAATGTCCTTTTAGGAGGTTTCAGAGTCCACAAGGATTTTAGACTTTGTAATTTAAACAACAACTTCATGGCAGAAGACGATGTACGTAGATGCCGTAGACTATATAAGAAAATTCACAGAATTGTTGCTATGAATCCTGCAACCAAAAAAAACAAAAACAAAAAAAAGAAATTGAGATTATCCAAAGACAATTCACTTATGAATTGATGAGTTATTAATTGAAGTAATTGAGGCTAGTCACAGCCAAACTGATGTTTTTAACACTTCAATTAAATGTGAAGTTCCCCATCCTGCTTTCTTATATTTTTACCACCAGCTTTTTAAGGACTTAAGGTACAGTACTGATCTGGCATCTTGTCTGTGGCTCAGCTGATCCTTACAGATTCTTGATGTGTTCTTTGGGGCTGCTAATTGCCCACAACTCTCCTTAGTCAAACACAACATCAGATGTTATTGTTTGCATTATAAGAAGGTTACTGGTTCTTACCAAAGCATTCAGTAGCTGATTCTCTATTCCTTTTCCTTCACAGGAAGCTGAAGGATGTTTCCAGACTACTTCTGTCAAGATTCTCACTGCTTTAGCTTGAACAGTTGCTGACTGATATATTCATTCACCACCTGTATCCCAAGAACCTTCACTTCAGTAATCCCTTATGTAGGTCCCCAAATTTGATTTAGACACTTCTACATTTGCTCGCTGTAAATGCCCTCTTTCATCCATACTCACCATAATGATCCTAAAAGCTCTCAAGTCCAATTACTTTCTTCCTTTCCATTGCTACTCTTCTTTTTTTTCTCTTTTTATATTACTATTATTGGTAGTAGTAGTAGTAGTATTTTCAGCAGTCTAGAAGATTGCTTCAGAACTGTGCTCAAGTCTAAAAATTTTAATGCTATTTAGAGGCTTCTCGTAAGTGCACATGAAGATTATCAAACATGGAAAAAAAAACTGGCTCGTGTCTGGAAGAGCCTGCAGTCAGAGCAGGAGCCAGTGTAGTTCTGGAGGCCTATGATGATTCCAAAACCTGGGTCCATCTATTGATTTTCCTTTTTCAACCTCTAAACACAAGTTACTAAACCCAATACAAGGTTAGGTGAGTGACTGTTGAAATACAGGCTAATTTTCTTTTCTGTTCTTACACAGGATGAAGCTATCCACAGACTAGGAACAAAATTATAGGTAAACTCTTGATTAAATTCTTTTCCATGTGGAATTTCTGTGGCGTGAGTGAAGCTGCAAAGTTTCGCCCTTTGTCCCAGGTTTTTAAGTTTGTTTTGTATTAATTTACCTCTTGTCCCATCTCTTCAACCGTAACCACTTATCCTTACATCTCTGATGCACAGATCTCAGTTTTGTTCAAATTTTATTCCCCAAGAAAAAGTAACTTATTTAACAGGAATTATTTCCTTATTCCTTAGCAGGAGCTTTTACAGTAATATTTAATCTGCCCATCAGGTGAATGAACTCCAATATCTGGAACTTGCACAACTTAATCTTTTCAGTGATAACTGACAGCATAAAAAATCTGGATGCAGATTTTCCCCCCAGAACAGATACTTTGTCAAAACCAACAGTAATTCACGGTGTTCTCCATGCTACATGGAGATTCTGGTAGCGAAATACTGACCAGCTGTAAATAATCCTATAGGATATCATTTGCTCTTGAGAAAGAATCATAGGACGTGGATAAAAAATTAAATATTATGTCCCTAAGTGCCATCCATTTCAGAATCAGGATTATAAAGCAGAAACTTATTTAGATGGTACATACATTTAAAATCAAAACTCTATTTCCTGGTGGAAAAAATTAATCTAAAAAGGTTTTATTGGTGAAAAACAGTCTTTTAAATATTCCCTACATATGTCCTCTTTGAGGTTGTGACCTCTGCTGTTAATGCTAAAAACCAATGGATCCACTTTCATTGCTTTAACAGAAAAGCCTAATCATTTTGATTATTCTTTTAAATAACATAGTAAGATATTTCTCATTTCTTAGTCTGCTCTAATTCTATGATTTAGCTATAATCTACAGATTTCAGAGCATTGCAATGACAAAATCTACGCAATAGCCTGTAAAGAAAAGAGAAAGAACATTCAGAACAGTGTTCAAGATTGGAAACGGTATTCAAGACTGGCAAGATGAAAAACATTTTAAATCCAGGATTCCCTAGCGGTCTACAAAAATGTCTGCAAAGTTTTGCTGTGAGACCCTTCAACCGTTTTTAGCACTTCTTCACCTGCAAACTTAGAGGTGAAAATGAAGCAAGAAAACTGAGGAAAAGACCCAGTAATGGCAAAGTCCTCTGAACTGCTGCAAGAATCAGAAATTATTTTTCCCGATTTAGTACCATCTGCTTCTTCTCAGTGATCAGCAACACTAGGAACTCAGAAAAACAACGTTTTCCTGACCTGTTTGCTGTGGACAGTATAGATTGAGAGCTGGCTGGGGTAGATCCTCTTCATTTGGTTCATTCGGCTTTCAGGACATGTGTTTCCCAAACGAGGCACTGTAAGGATTAGCCTTTAGCTGGAGACGTGAAACCTGGATGCTCTGTCAAAAAGGATTTGGAGTGAAACCTTTGTACTTTGTCATTTGCTTCTTTTGAAGTAATGAGAACAGAAC
>WAAD01022470.1:9999-37886 GCA_013389945.1 Fregata magnificens
ATTGCAATAAGATAATTGTTCTCAGTCAAAGACTGGTATCACTTGTACGAACTACCTTTTATTGAGCAAATGTTTGGTCATCTAGCTGTCTACAATAATAGATTGTGGAAAAACTCCTACCAGAATAAAAAAAATAAGATTCCTTAGGTCTGTAGAAAGTACGAACCATGAGAGTACACATACCTCTTTCTCTCTGTGGTTCTGCTTAAGGCTACTAACCAATGATACTGGTTAGGGAGAATTTGTAGTACTGTCAAGTAGCAATTGGGCATGAACAAATGCAATGTTTAGTCAGAAACCAATTTACTGATTTTTCTGGAGTGTGATGAAAAGGCACTGAAGGTGAAAATGCTAACACAATGCTAAAAAGGCAACAAGAGCCCACAGGGGCACTTCATAAGCTGATTCCCACAAAACTTAGTAATTCACTGTATAATAATATGCTTCTGAAACATTTATTTCTTGTATGGCATGGTGATATTACTAGAGTGCCGATTTGGCATAATAATAAAATTTAAAATTTCCTGTTAATGTACCTGGTCAGATCTGAAACACATCAGAATGTGTATTTCACAGTGCATTTGCACTGACAGAGAACTGAGTGGTATATTCATGTGTGTGTATGACAGAGGATGGGATGCTCTCGCTGTTATATAAAATCAGGTTCACATCCAAATATATATGAAAACATTGTGTAATACTATGTTACAATGCAAGCAGAAGTAAGGAGCAAAAAGGAGGTTTGAAAGAGGTGGGTTCTTAATACATACTATTTGCACAAGAACGTCATTCCTGCCCAGCATCTGTATTAGGTCACTTTTTAAGGGAGCTGGGAAGAGAGATCAGTCTTTTGCTTAAGGAAGAATGTGCAAGTGGCATGACACCTCAAACAGACAAGATCTGTGGAGATTTTAGGAAGTTGTGAACAGTAAGTGAAGGTAGGATTACTCTGCCCAAGATTTGTGGATCCATGGTTTCCTGCTGTGGGAGAAGGAAATGAAAGATTTGAGCAAGGATAAAGTGCCCATTAGCTAACGGAGTGAAAGAATGGAGCTGTCTGGGGCCTGAAGTGGCTGGGTGGGAAAGACTGCAGAGCATCACGGATAAGCTAAAACAAGGATCATAATCCTGAAAGAAAGATGGACATTTGTTCCAAACCAATTAAATCAGACTTTAAAAATGCAGAAAGTGGTTACAGGTGGCTCCATGACTCCTGCCATCCATGATCATCTGCATATCCATTATGTTGAAAACAGGAGGATGCTGAGAAGGTGGAGAAGCCCATTTGAAAAACTTCAAAAACACCTTATTAAACCAGCTTTTCTACTTGTGCCATGTATAAATCAGATGGCTGTAGAGCTGCGGAGTTCTCTGCTCTTTCTTTTTCTTAACTATATGTGATAAATGCAGCCCATTTACTAGTGCAGGTTTCACAGATTCATATAGGACTGGCATTTATAGTTGTTACTTCATTTGGCTACCACACAGCTATAGTTGTCTTTTCTAACTTGACACCTGACACAGCTTCTTAACCATTTTGTAACAACCAAAGAAGCATCTGAAGAACAGGAAGTCAGCAAGTTTTTGGGTTTTCCTCACTGCAGTGAAGAGAGTTGAAAAGCCTAATTTGTGGTCTGGTCTTTGTTTTGTTTTGTTTTTCCTAAGGATATTCAGAACTTGAGGATTGAAACTGTGGGTACTACTACCTCTAAAAAAATCAAACCAGTTGTGCTTTAAAATGCAAGTACTGTACACGTCACTAATGCACTGAGGCACAAGAATGTTATTTACTGTTGGAATGCTATTAAATGCTTTTATTTCAACTCATTCTATTACAGAACATGAAAAGCAGCGGCTATGCAAAAGCACAGATTATATGAATTTGCACTTCAAAGTGAAATGGTTTTATAATGAATATGTGCGAGAACTCTCTGCTTTCAAGGATGCAGTGCCTGAATACTCTCTGTAAGTAGTGGATAGGGAAGTCTCCCATGAGTTTGGGCTTGGTGCAAGGTTTATTTTGGTCAAATACTTATGCTCAAGTTTGTGGAAGATCTCAAGGTGCGTAGCACTGACAAGTCTTTACTTTTTGCACTTCTTCCTCTTTAATTCTTCATTCTATCAAACGAAATAGTCCAGGTATTAAAAGTGCTATCAGCTATTCCATAGGACTCTTTATCCAACTGTTTTAACTGCAGCTCTTCATAGATGACAAAATGTTTTGGTCAGAAAATGCCTGAGGAAGGTATGAAATGTGGGAACAGCAGCAGTATTAGTTATAGGCCCCTGCATTTGTTTCATACCCAAATTTGTATAAAGTTACAATGCTAATGGGATATACTGCTGAAATTATTCTTACTGCATTGGGTTAATATTCAGCTGCTGTTTTCATTTTCGCAATTGGTACATTCAGTCCTGTCCTCCTATATGAGCTATCCTTAATCTCCTTCCTTAATCTTCTGCAAGTCTGCTGATTTGCTGAGATGGTTTGGGGCCCATTATTGCTTTAAATTTTTTTTAAATAAACTAAAGAAAAATAAATCACAGCTGATGTTTTATTAAAGCAAAGTTTTCTCCAAGTTATTTCACATACAAATAAAAAATAAATGTTAATAAAGAACCAATATTGATAGAAGAAACATTCTAAAGTTAAAAAAAATGTGCAGAATATGATCCCCTGCAAAACATGGGCACATTTCTCTGATGGCTACTGCTAATTTTACATCACTGGGGTAGACCAGTTAGAGTATTGTGAAACTGAAGCCTGAACAACATTTTGGTAGCCACAGTGTCTTTGGTGACAAAATTTTTTCTAGGATGATAGACTTTTTAGCAACTAGAACAGATGTGAAGACACAAGATGCCAAACTGCTGGGTGGTATGGCATCTCTTCTCCCAGGATCTTTAGGAAATATACTTACTTTACTCTACAAAATTGTTTTTGATTTTCAGGTGGTTTGAACCATTTGTCATTCAGTGGCTGGACGAAAATGAGGATGTCTCAATGGAATTTCTTCATGGAGCACTAGAAAGAGACAAAAAAGATGGGGTGAGCCTTTACTTTTTAAAGAAAATAATAAAGAAAGTATTAAGACAGTTATTTAGTATTGCAAAACCAGACGTACGTTTGATCCCACATTATCCTTGTTAAACCTCACAAGATATGCAGTCAGTATCAGCTCTTGGAAGATAACCCTATGGACAAATTCCTGCTCTAATTCCATCTGCCTAAATTCCCCGTAGACTTCAGTCTATGGTTTCACTAAACTCTGGTGTGATACTGATGTCATGAAAGACAATTTTGGGTTTATTTTTAAGAGGTTTGAAAGTAATGGAATGTGAAAAGCCACATTTCTCAGTACTATCAGTAAGACCTTTTTTTAATTTATTTTTCATTTATTACTTTTTATGACTCTAGGAAGAATTTCAAAGGTAAGAAAATCAGTTAATACAGTTCTGATCTCTGAAGAAGTGTTAACTCATTTGAATGTTTCTCTCTAGTTTCAGCAAACATCAGATCATGCCCTCTTCTCTTGTTCTGTGGTTGATGTCTTCACACAGCTCAATCAAAGCTTTGAGATTATTAGGAAACTGGAGTGTCCTAATCCAGAAGCACTATCTCATTTAATGAGAAGATTTGCAAAGGTAAATTAGAATCAGTGCATCTCAACTAAGCTTCAGAGAGAGTGACATTGTGTTGCCATGTACTTAAAAGCTAATTCTAATATTGTTTAGAATCAATCTCTTCTCTCTCTCACTGGGATCCTTAGAAAGACATGCTGTCTGTGGCTTAAGACTGGTTTTCATCTACTTTGTCAAAATCGTTTACCAGTTTGAGAAGTTCTATCCTCTCTGAGATTTCATGTTTATATATGTTATACAATCAATTATTATTCTTGCTAAGCACTGATTACAGTTCTGTTAATGGAGCAATTCAGCGAAATGCAATTTTTTAATTAGACAGTGCAAGGGAAGGAAAAATTCAAGGTATGGCAATAAAGTATTGTTGGCTGAAGCCCTGAGGTGGTAGTTCTTAATCATCTGTTGTTTGATAAACTCAACTTTGTTAGGCCAGCTTTCTATTTGGATTGTAACATTTTCTCACAAGCTTTAGATTTCCATTATAGTCCTGATGGTTTTTAAAAAGTTTGCATTTACGTTTATTCCTCTTCAGTTGCAACAGTTTTCCATTTGCAAACAAAGTTCCTATTTACACGATTATTGTAAGGTAAGCTGATATTGCCAGGCTTTGAATAGTGCTCCCTTGGTCTTATTCTTCCATTATATTTTTAATCTATGCATTGTCACCCTAGAGGATTTTTTGAGCTTGCTACTGTTCCATTAAGTATGTAGCACATTGCAAGGAGTAGAGCGCTCAATGCTTCTCAAAAACAGTGTGACTAAAATTAAAGTATCTCTGCTGTTGAAGATTACATTCCATTAAGAACAACCCACCATATGTTGTGCAGGGATTTGAGAATGTGCTCACAGGATTGTTTACGTTATGTCTAAAAAAATACTATACACTAAATGCGTAAGCACCTGTAAAATCTGTAATTTATATAAACCTTCTTTTTTGTGAGGTTTTTTTATGATTTTTGTTTTACGTGATGAAATTTACCATTTAAAACATTCTTCTCTCCTAGACTATCAACAAAGTGCTTCTTCAGTATGCTGTAATTATTTCAAATTACTTCAGCTCATATTGTGATAAAGAAAATGTGGTGAGTAAAAAGCTGTGTTTTGTTTCTGCCTCAGAAATTACCTTTAAATGATTTACTGTACTTTTGGAAAATGTCATCACTTTTGTGTATGAGAAAAAGCAGGAACGGAGGAAGGGATTTTTGCTTTGCTTTATTTTTTAATAAGGTCAGCATGTTTTCATAGCTGCTTGCATTGCTGTGTAAAAGCTGGAATAGGTTAAAAATCCTAGTTAATAATTTCAGTATTAAAGTAGAAAAAAATTTACAAGATGGCCAGAAAGTTTCCCTGGATAACAGCCTTACACAATGGTGAATATGGGGAATATATCTTTATCTTTTTTTCCAAACAGAAGAAAATATTTTTGTTTGAGTTTTCATTTTGCATCGGCTTGCTTCTCTTTGTCAATTTATTTATTAGAGAGTTTATAAGATCATTGTTCCCTGTGCAGGGAGCACGTGCAGACTTTTCTGCTACTACCACTCACTCTCTGTGCTCTATCCATGCAGCAGTGAGAAGAAAAAATGTGCTATTTTGTTGCCTCACTGCTTACAAGGGACTCCCTAATGAAGGACCAGATTGCCATGGGCTCAGAAATACATGAGATATGGACACTAAAGATGTGGTTAAGCAAATCAAGACATTGTCAATAGCTTAACGTGACCAAGGGAAATTGTTCTTGTAAACTGACTTTTCAGTATCATTGATATTCAGTCAAAGCTAGTACTCCCGAGGCAAGCGACATTTAGCACTATGTCTGCTATATTTAGTAGTATGTTGTACAGATGTATCAATCAACGATTAGGTAAATAACTGCAGCACCATCCTCATACTATTCACCTTTAAAAGTACAGCCCTTATATAGCTCATACACAGATCTCAGCTATATTTGTCACATCCCTGTGCATAGCTTGAGGATGTGCTCATTCTTGGCAGTGCTCTCTCTAGTATGAGACAGTCTTATAATCTAGAGGCCACCAACATATACACAATAATAGAACTCAGGAAGACATCTATTGCAGCTAAATATCAATTATTGGTGGTTCTTCTTATGAGCAATATTACAAAAGACTAAACTTATCAATTTTTCAGGCCACAGATGTATTTGCTAGGAGAGACTTATAGCATTCTGTTCCTTTTACACAATTTTGTCTAAAATAGAATTAATAAATAAAAATACCAAACTCAAAGCTTTATTATTAAGTAGAAGTTTTATATACAGATTTTTACAGAGGAGTTATTTTTATTTATATAGTTGTGTCACGTCTCAGATTGAACTTCCTACTTCCGATATTTTCAACCTTGAAGCCCTTTGCAGAAAACACATGGAAAAGACTCACTTTAGTAGATACCCACACAACTTTCTTCTGGCAGTACTAAATCTTTTCAGCATCTGAAAAGAGTAAGTTTGGCAACCATTGTGTAAGGACAATCTTATAGCTGAAGAAACACTAGGAAACATGCCAGTTATAGAATAGAACAGAACACAATAGAATAGAATAGACTGTTTCAGTTGGAAGGGACCTACAACGATCATCTAGTCCAGCTGCCTGACCAATTCAGGCCTGACCAGAAGTTAAAGCGTGTTGTTAAGGGCATTGTCCAAATGACTCTGTGGTGGGTTGACCCTGACTGGACACCTTCTTAAATATGTTACCGCAGTGGCGCTACCACCATCGCTGATTGGCTTGGCCTTGGCCAGCGGCGGTTCCATCTTGGAGCCGGCTGGCATTGGCTCTATCAGAAATGGGGGAGGCTTCTAGGAGCTTCTCACAGAAGTCAGCCCTGTAGCCTCCCCACTACCAAAACCTCGCCACGCAAACCCAATACAACCTTCTACATATTCCTTATCTCTCTCCTCTCCAGGGCAAATGCAGAGCTGAAAAGAACACAACACGCTCTCTCCCCAGTATGGAGGAGTGAATGCATTACACATCTTCTACTTTAATGTTAATCAGTCCAAACCACGCTTCATCTAAAATAATCTGTCTCTGTATTTGACCCATATATATGGGCCATAACTATTCTCAAAATTTAATAGAAAAAAGAAATAAATTTTGTAGCTATGTTTTTCCATTTCTTTCAATTTAATGCTAATATTAAATAAAGCTTACTGCTTTCTAGAAGAAATGAGTTTTAATACGTAGTGTTGAGTCATCGAGTCAAATTGTTTGTGTAGTCTTTTGGCCTGTCCAATGGGATTTTTTTAATTGTTGGAGTGATTGATTTCTGAAGGCACCCTGGTATGCCAATTTTTACTAAAGCTTTAGATGGAATTAATCTCATTATGATATAAAGTATTATATCAAATGCCTTTGGGGGACATAACTGATTTTTAACAGAAGCTACCCTTTTGAAATATATACTTCTAGCTTAATAAAAGACCATTTGATCTGATGATCTCAATTATAGTAAAAGTCTGTCTCCTGCATTAGAGTTAATAGAAGAGATTAAAACAAATACTTTTTATGATTAAAGTTAGATTTTGGCATTCTTCTTCAAGTAAATCCTTCTACTATTTTTATTAAACACTATAAAATGTGCACATAAACTGTTCAAATAAAAGCATGCCAAAAGTGCTTCTCATAAAGACATGTATCTAATGTAAAAACATCCTCTTATCTTCCACCTCCTGTCAGAGTTTGCAAACAAACCTGGTTTTATGTTTTGTACTTGCCACTCACGTTTACGTGTTGTTGCATCTAGCTGTCTGATTCCTGTAAATTGCTGCAAAGAATATTCTGAAGGACAAGATGATAATGAAATAATAAGATGAGAATGTTTTTAAGCTCTGGTTCTGCTGTTTACTGACAGCAATAGGAATTTTTCCATTGAGCCAAGGTAGGCTTAGGTTCTGAAAGAGCAACCTTAGCTAGCCTCAAAGGAAACTTTGAAAACTGCCTCTGTATGAAGTATTTATCTCATCGCTTCAGTATGTTGCCAAAGGCATTTGCACTTGTTTTGAACAAAAGAACCAGCTACTTATTCCCCCATCAGAAATCATAATCATCGATTTGTGATATTGCAGATAATTTCCAGAATAATGAATATGTCAGAAGAGAGGAGATAGCACAGGAGAGGAGGACACAGTCTTAGAGATCATAAATTAATAGAAGGTAGATAAACAAATAGAAGAAGTGGGGTTTGTGGATTTTTCAAGACAGGAAGAGAGGTGATATTTCAACCATTGTACAAAGCCAGCTGTCTTTTGCAGGAGGCCAAATAGAGTGCTTTACTGAGAAGCAGTAATATAAATATTAAGAAGTTAGATCAAATTTCTTTTTTTTCCTTCAGTTGAGAAGGAGTCTGCCACCAAATTCCTTTGAGAGTAATGTAGAAGTAATTAAAGCTAAATTATGTTATTGATCTTTCGAATACCAAAATCTAATCCCACCATGTTTCAGCACTGCATTGGAGCATGCTATTAACGAGAAAGGTACAAATGAGTATCAATCACTGTAATCATTCCATCACCACCTTGTTGTCGGAAAAAAGTAAATGTGTTTTACTGAAATGCATTACTTCAGTGTCTAAATTAATCCAGTCATGCACTAGAACACACTGGCCTTGGCCAACCAGAACTCTTTTAGCAAGTATTGTCTTATTGCTTCCCCCGCACAGTACCAAACTAGCATATAATGTCATCTGAGTCCACAAAATTCTAGTAAGAGATCCTTTCTTCCATAATTTTGTAATAAACTGCTTATGTTTATCCAGTAATTGCTGTCTTTTACACTGTGGCTCTGTGTTCTGCCTTAAAGAAATGAGCTTAAACAGCAATATTTTTAGACTAAATTAATATGTTTACAAAATTCTATTGCCCAATTCATTCACCAACTTTTCAAGCAATGCAAAATGCACATTTCTTAAATATTATTCTCTTATTAACAGAACTGCCTCTTGATTTATTCAAGTACTTAAGTATCAGCCATTATCTTGGTTACAGTGCTGCCACAGTTTTCTGCAAAGACTGGGTCTAGAAAGCAATCTGGCATTCCCTTCCCCCCAGTCTATTTTCGCTCCCAAAGTACTTTGGTCATTATTGTGTCTACTCTCAATGAGATGATATTGTACTACCTGCATTAATCCACCAGATGTAATTGTATTAAGTATGACTAGCAACTACAGGGGATATAAGTTTCAGGATGTGAAATACTGGGATCTGAAAACTGCCCAGCTGCTTGGGAGAAGGTATTTAGTTTCCTGTGGGGCAACACTGTCTTAAGGGCATAATGGGCGGTCACGGGCTGAGTGAGTTTGCTGACTGGGCAAAGAGGAGTGAGAATTAAAGGAAGGGTTGTGAACGCGAGATCCTGCTCTAAAAAAACGCAATTGCATGAATGTAGGGCTGCTGAAGAACTGGTCTTCAGCCCAGAGGCTGTGAATACACATATTCATACATAAAAGGAACGTACCATGCACATTCTCACATTTGGTGCTCTCTTTGTAGCCCTGTATCTTGATGAACAACATTCAACAATTAAGAGTTCAGCTTGAGAAAATGTTTGAGTCCATGGGAGGAAAGGAGGTGAGTCATATTTGTTTCCTGGTTCGTTCAAAGTTCCTTAGAGATCATTAGCATCATGTTTTCAACCTAGTCACAGCCTTCACTTCTGCTTGCACAGAAAATCAAAATGTTTTTCTAAAAAAAAAGTCTACAAGAACTATTTAATGTCCTGACAATACTAGAAAGACCTAACACTATTTCAGGGAAACATGCTAATGATCTGTAAAGTTCAACCAGCACTGGGTGTTTTGTGTTGTAATCTGTAGTGCCAGCTTTATTTTAATGTTTGTATTGGACTATACTTTGCTTTTTTATGTATTGGTATGTTTTGCCTGTATCTGAAAATTTTGTAGAATATGTGCTTTGTGCTTTGTCTGTAATGTGTCATGTCTTTGTCTAATGCCTTTGACTTGCAATCCACTGAGCAGAAGAAAGAAGGAGAGAGATTCTCTTATGAGGTTTGTGATAGTAAGCATCTTTTATTATTCCTGACCATATTTTCTAAGGCTAAGAACAGTCACATTTCCTACTAATTTCCATTGGTGCATTTGTGTAATTCCCTATGATCTAAAATCAAAAAGAGCTATGCTTGGGCATTCAGCTGACACTCTAAATTGAAAAGTTTTACTAGGCAGATAGTGTAAAGCCTTTCAGAATTTCTAAAAAAAAAATCTATAAAACATTTTTAAGTGCACTTTTCAGTATCTGAGGGCCTGCTTGTATTCAAGATTTGGCACCATTTCACCAAAAGCTGCTATTCAGCGGTCCATAACATGCTTAGCTTTATCTTCTTTTATATTTCAGAAGACTAAAAAGTGTCTGAAGTCCTGTCAACAGCAAAAGGACATAAACATGTGCTTCAATACTTTGTTGATTGTAGTCTTTGACTGCTTTAAAAACTAATGAAGAAATTAACATCTTTTCAAGCTATAGAATCCTGTCATCTTGTTAAAAAGCAATGTTTAGATCATGAATATACTATTCTTATTATCAGTAGCTGGCTTTAAAAAAGAAGTTACACATACATCAGCTTTTTCTTGTTGAGACTGTAGTTTGATAGTTTCACAAAACTTTGATCTAATGTGACCACACTGTAGAGAGAATTGGAAAATAGGTTATTTCATATTTCCACATCCACGGTGGGACGCTGCAGAGATGATAGGCCCCTGTGTCATGCAATGAATAACACCTTCCAAATGAACCTACAGATTAACTCCATGGTGAGGAGGTTTTGTTGAGCTAGTAATACCTTCCTGAAGCTGCCATGGCAAAAATACTTCCTGCTCCAGAGAAAATGAAATAAATTTCTGCAGCCTTGCGGTCATTGAAAGTTTCATATTAAACTTTAAAAATATATATTTATCGTCTAGACATGGCTATATTTTTTGTGGTTACTATTAATCCCCTTTCACTCTCCGAATATTACAAATAATCGTATCTTCCATGCTTTTATGTTCTGTGCAAAGTACTTCTGTTATTAAGGTCTTGGATCCAATCCTACATGTTGAATGTCATGAGTCATAAAAACAGCTAAGTGTCCATAAATCCTCATGCAGATAAGGGCAGAGGAAAGCTGAGTAGCACTTTATGTCTATATCTATCAAATTATTTTCAAATCAGAATATTTTCTTGAATCTCCAAAATGTTTCACTTTCCTCAAGAAAATATTAGTTTTACTTTTGCTCCCAATAGCTTATATATTTTTTTTAAGAAGTAAAAAAATAATTAGGGTTTTTCATAGCAGTTTTCTTTCAAAATCTCTTATCACTTCTCATCCTTTTTGCTTTCCCTTTTGATGTTAATGAGGATGAATTATTAAGGGTGTTGCAGTACCAAAGCAACATTTCCTACAATTGCGGTGCAACATGCAACCCTTGGAGAGAATTCAGAGATATTTTTCTAAAATCCCTTTGTTAGGTACCTTAAGTGCATCTCTGATTCATGGTCCAAGAAAAAAGATCTAAAAAATACATTTCAAGTTTTGTTTGTTTCTCATTAGGGGAATTTCTTGAAGAAAAGTACATTCATGTTCAATTTTTTGTCACCCATATCAAAATGCCCCTAAAATGTTTGTCCTCAAACTGGAACACTTATTCCCCTAGCTATTCCAAGAGCATAAACGCTAATGGCCAATTTGCCTTATTGAACTGGTACTTATAAGAAACAAAGCCAGCAATAAAATCTGTAAGCAGTTTCTTTGCAGGGAGAAAATAGTTTAATAATTTGCTTGTGGAGGGCATAAAAAGTCAGCCAATTTTCAGCGGAATAATGAGACTTATTTCAGTTGAAGCAAAACTAATTCTAAGAAAAATTAAATGCTGTTAATCTCCTCAGTGTCACATTGCGAGCAGCATGTCTTTCAAACTGTGCTGTCAAAATACCACAATCAAGCAGCAGTCCCGATGTTCAGAGTAGGCCTATTGCACATTGCAGGGCAGGGAGCTCTATAAATAGAGAAAAAACTGGGCTCTCGGCTCTCCTGCCATTAAAATAAAATAGTCTGAACAATACAAGTTTATTAACTCTCCTCTCCTGCTGTAGCCAAGCAGGAAGGGTACTTAAAAAATTATATAAATAAGATCAGTCTGCCATAATAAAACAAGAGTAGTAAAGTGGGATCCAACCCACTGTCTTTTTTTTTAAAAAGGAAGTCCAAAATCATGGGAACAGATTATCATAATGTAGAATTCTGCTTTGGCTCCTGTTTGTTTCATCCAAAAGGAGTGCATATATTTGCACTAAATCATTTTTTCATGTCTGACAAGTTGGAAGCTGATAAAAGGGAAAGAAAAAAAAGTTAATGCTTGTGTTGCTTTTCACCAGATGGCAGAACATGGCAGAAATGAGTTACAGCAATTAGGATCAAAAAAAAAGTGGAAAGCAAAAGCAGGTTGTTTATGTACAATATTACATTGACTGTAGGTAAATCATATTTCCACTAAGTTCAGCTCCAACTTTACATGTAATGCTTAGAAATTCCTATAAGAATCTATATGTGGTCCTAAAGACTTTGATGGGATGACAGAGGCCCAGACTTAAGCAGAATAGTTCTGAAATGTCCATCTTTAAACCCATTAAGTGAGAGGCCTAAGTATTTAGAGCAGTGGCAGCCAAACATCTCAAAATGGGATTCACCGTACCTAGATAGTCGAGGGTCGGGGGTGGAGGAAGGATGATGTCTGTCAGAGACAAAAAGAACAACTAAAGGGATGGATCTGATAAGTACCTGTACCTTTCCTAGATGTACATACAATATGTAAAACTATCATCTGAACGGAAGTAACCAGGTGGTCCCATTAGGAAACTATAAGCAATTAGACCTGTGAAATTGCAGACAAATGGAATTCCGACTAAAGAGGTTCGCTTTAACTCATGCAAAAGTAATTTGCATCTCTGTAGTTTCCTCTAGAAACACTACCAAATTTGCAGTTAACAACATTATGTCTGTACTAGCACACATTAAATTACGGTATGGAAGCTCAATCTAACACATTATGTCGAAAGCAGCCAAATTTATGAGTATGTTCTGTTGTGGGTAAAAATTAACTCTATTATTTAAGAAGAAGGTAAAATAACAGAAATATTTATGAACCTAAGAAAGCAAAGCAAATTAAGAATTGGTAGAAAAGTATGATTTACACATTAACAGGTTAATAACATTTCCACTACCGAAATAAGTTTGCTCGTTAAAAAAATCCAGATCTTGACACCTGAGCAACATACTAATATATTTTAAGACTAGCCCACACATGCTGTGAACTGTAAATGGAACCCAAGAAGCTAAGGGATAAATGGTCTTTTCTCTCTTTTGATTCTTAAATTAGATGTGGCACATTAATGACACTCATCTTTTTTTTCCCCCAACAATAATCTGCTCAGGCGGTTTTTTTCTTTTATTTTCCTGAAAAATTGTTCAGGCATGGGTTTTTTTTCCTTCTTCATCAAACTTTGTGGAGCAGATGAGACTCGAGGCAAAAAAGAAAGGTCCCCAGTACTGTAGATACTTCATTTTCTTATCTGTATATCCCTATATGACATCTCAGATGCTGATCAGTATTGCTTTTTGCCTCACTTTCATCCTTTCCTTCTGGCAGATTGCAAGGTAGGGTAACATCAGGGCTAGGTTAGCCGTGTAATTCATTGTGTAGCCACATCTGGGTGGCTGAGATTTCTGCAGCTGAGCATGTTTGTATCCATTTACTTAAATTGCTCCTAGTAGCAACTAGTACGAAGAATTACAGATTGCCTTTACCTGAGTTCTTATACACTTCCCTTCCCATAATAACTCTGCACTATCCAGAAACAGATTAGCTCAAGAAATGGAGATGGTTGTTTTTATCGTTACTCCCTTGCTAGTAAGTAATCTCAGCCAAGTCAAGAATGCTGAGGACTTCTCTTGGTCACTGGAAAGCCTTGGATAAATGAATTAATCTCTTCATCACAGATTTGCCTCGCTGGGAAACTTACCTCCTCTACATAGTGGTTTGGAGAGCTATGTGTTACTGTCTCAAGTAGTGAGTGTTGTGATGTCAACCTGCATAAGTCTTGCAGCTTGTCAACTTCATTAAGCCAAACCATGTGCACAGTGCTATAGTGCATTTCCCACACAATACTTTACTGAGAATAAGCAAACCTGGTATAAAATGTGTTAGCAGGAGTTGTTCAAACCATTGCTGAAATAATAGATCCTTCTAAAGCACAAATAAAATTCCTTTTTGAGCTTGTTGTTGCAAAACTGTGATGGTTTTGCACAGTGTAGTCATGTTGTGAATGACAGTCTCTTGGAATATTTAAGAGGCAGACACTAACTCTTCCTACTGCCACTGAAATCTTTTTTCTTTCAGATATTTTCTTTTTTAAGTAAGGCATCATAGCTGAACATATTTTTCATATTAAAAAATCAGCTGATTAATTTATGCACAAGAGATAAGATATACAGAAGATAAACCACAATAGTTAGTGCATGTGATGTGCAGAGGTAGCAAAAGCTGACTTACCTTATCTCCACTGCACAAGGCCATCCTAAAACCATCTTTACCAGTTGTGAAGTCCCCCCAGAATTTCATAGTATAGAGCCATCATAACAGTTCCCATCTTAGCTGTACCATATCAGAAAAAAAAGCAGGTCATGGCTGTGGTATATTTGGATGATGCCAGTCAAGGGCTGATGCCTGAGGACCCTCTGATTTGCCCTGGGAACTCACTGGCCCATGGAGGACACATGGTAAAATAAATGAAAAGTGCACATTTTAGTCCTGGTGAGACACTCAAATTGCCATTTTTTTCCAGTAGTTAAACAAAAATAACAGCAGCATTTAAAAATCTTGCTAACATATTCTTAGTCATCACATCACCAGGTGTCTAGCACCTGGATGGTCAGCCCGCATACCTCTTTATATTCCACTCCTCCCTGTGACACTGCATTAATAAGCATGAGCATGTGTATACACAAGGCTGGATGTCCTGCCAGATGCCTCCAGCTGTGCACACACAAACTTGTTCATGCAATTTGTGAGCACAAAGCCCTCTAAAATGTCTAGTACTTGCATGCACCTTTCTATAATGTGTGTTATGTCCACAATCTGATATTAGTATTTAACCCAATTTTGGCCAAACTGAGTCCAAATCCAGGTGATTTTAGCAAATATATTGTGTTTTCTGGTTATCACAACAACCTCTGATAGAAAGTAACTACATTGGCCTATGTAGTCCCAGTAACAAGATGGTTCTCTAGCTTGTGCATGATCTGGTAAGGAATTTTGAGTCTTCTGCCTGCCTGGTATTTTTGTGCTTTCTCTGATGTGTACCATGTTCAGTGTGAATGCTTGTGTGTTCAGTATTTGTTAAATGTTAATATTCTAGAGGTCTTAAATTTGTGTTCTGAATGTATCCCACCAAAGGAGGCAGTATAACTCCCTAGTGAAATGCATTTCCTGCAAAAATCTTTGCCTTTGTTAGTAAACGCTATCTTTGTTAACTAATATAGACATTTCAGTAAAATTAGCCTTTTAATCCCTGCTTTTCATACGAAGGAAAAGAATCACTTTAAGTGTATGAACTGTCAGAGCGTATCTGCCAGGGAAACTACTAAGAGATGAAGTGGAGAAGCCACAGAACTTCTCTCAATGCAAAGTAATTAAAAACTAAATCAGTAAGTAGTCACAGTGTTAAAATATGAGCTTCTCAGATTAGAAAAGTGCTAGACATCACTGAATATCTTCTAAGGGATGTATGGCAATTCCCCTTGTCACCTATTTCAGATTTTTGTCAAAAACTGTAATGAAAATCTTGGATTTTCTATGCTTTTAAACCACACACAACTTCTAAGGAGAGAAAGGATGGTCTAAGATTAGAATACAGTAGATCTTCGAGGGTGTTTCAGAGTTTGTTTTTTCTTTACTTTGCCTTAGAATTCCTGTGTAGTCTCATGTAAGTTATCCAGTGTGCTGTGACACAGCTTCCCCTTGTCTCTAAATTATGATTAAAAGAGCTGACCTACTGCACCATAGTACTGTGAAGCATCAGATGAAGAAAAAGCATTAAACACTACCCATGCAGTTGAAAGATACGAAAACGCAAATAGAGACAGACCTGATTATGTATTCTAAATGTGCACAATTTCCTTTGAAATTGTCCGAAGATCTGTATCTGACCTTACTCCAGAACAGAGCCCAGAGTTGGAGGATTATCGTTGAAAATCATTCCCTAACATTGTGACGTAGATAGCGGAAAGACCTGGAACATCAGCTATTAATTCACATTCAGCTTTTGGTCATGGTGATCATCATTCATATCCCACAATGGACTGTAACTATTTTTCCTAAACGCTAAAACCTCAAGGAGACAAAAAGTCAAATTTTTTTTAATTTGAAAAAGAATACATAGCAAATAAACAAGCTGCTGATCAATATCAAGAGTACCTTTTTGATTAAATATCTATGCATAGATCCCCATCCCTGTAAATGTAAAACTGTATTTCTCCCCTGCATTCTTCTTTTTCCTACATGTAGAAAACCTGTATCAGAGGAACAGGAGCTGTTCTCCCTGTGCATCAGAATGTGTTGCACTGTGCTTGAATTATGTATGTCTTAATGGCTTTTAGAAACAGAAGTACTGGAATTCAATAGATTCCTTTGCCTCATACTGTATCAGCAGAAGCAGCACGGATAGTCTTCAAGCTGTCTTTTCCAGTGCTGGCTGTTCTACTTTTATGCTGCATTAATGGGAATATGGAAACATCTTCCACGCAAACCAAAACAATTACCAATGGTGGGGAAATGAACAAAAAAAATTAAAAGATGAAAACATCTGCAGTATTATTAACACAAACACTACATTCTCCTGCATCCTTCTCTCTGTATGCCTTGTGAATACCATTTGCCTGATAACAGTAGTTCTATTCTTGTGACTGCCAACACAATTTGCACCATCCCATAGAAAGCCATTGTTTAATGGCACAGTTTTGATTTCTAACAATATAATTCTTCACTATTATGGTCATATATTTTCCTTTAAATGGTAATTGGATTTTTAGGCCTACTAAAGCAATCCTGTGTTGTAACGAGTGTTTCCACATTTAGTTTTCCATAGCGCAGGGTATCATTGCATATAATTCCTAATTCATTGCTTGTAACCAAAAACCCAAAAACATAGTGTATAAGTAAAATACTAACATTACTCATCTCTTTGCAGTTGGATCCTGAAGCTAGTGTTGTTCTAAAAGAACTTCAGGTGAAACTTAGCAATGTATTGGATGAACTCAGCGTAACATATGCTACAAGGTAACAAACCTACTTTACTGCATACCTTAGAGAAATATTCCAGTTCAAAAATCCACCTCATTGATTAAGTCTGGGTGGGTGGTTGCGTGTCCTGAGGTACAGCTTGCTTCTGCCCTGATGAAGTGGTGTGCATTTGTGTGTGTGTATGTGTTTACATTCTGAAATATATAGCAGTAACCTCACTGTAAAGAAAACTGAAAATGGTCTGTGGGCATGAACGTGTTAGAGGTGAGGCTGATGACTTTTGTTCTGCTTTCTGGAAAACCAAAATTGCTGGTTTGTTCTTGCCTGATGCTGTGTTAAACTTTTCTCTCTGACCACGTTTATGTTACTTCCTGAGACTGACAGCTTTTTCCAAGTGGCCTGCTTCAACCAGGGATGTCTGCCTATGTTTATTCTGCTTCAAATGGTCACTGTGAACAGCCTTCTTGGGCCATTTGCTTGCGTGTGGCTCTGCAAGAATCGTCTACTGAGCCTTGCTCTCAAAATCTTTCATTAATCAGAGTGCACGCTGCTGTCCTGACTGAGTATGGTGCTGTGCCAGCAGTGCCTGTGCTATAGGAAGCTGCAAGTTATTTTTGCTTCAAATTAGAAAGGAATCTAAGAAAGAGGGATTAGTGCTGTAGTGGTATTCATTAAGCGAAGTCTGTAGTTGCTTATTTAATCCATCGATGAACCGTCTGGGTGGACAGTGTTCACTTTTTCTGAGTGCGCTTTTTTTGTCAAATTGTCTTGCTTTATTTTTGCTCCCAGGCCCTGGTTCTCTGATCATTGACAGTGCATGAATATCATGTCTTTCCAGGGCTTCTTTCTGAATGAGCCAACTAGGTTTCTGCAAAATAAAACCCAGGAATAGCTCAATCTATGGTATGCTCCAGATAGCTAGAACATTCCTTGTGGGTCAGTTCATTGCTGGGGTTTGTGAAGTTAACAATGTTAGAAAGATGGCTAATGTCAAGAGAAGCCAGTGCACTATTCTGGCTTTTATTAGAGGGATGGGTCCCAAGGATTTACATGAGCTGCTTCAATAGCAACTTCATGTTGATTTTTTCTAGGGCTTTGAAGCGTGTAGGTAAGTACACATCCAAGTGTACTTGTAAAAGTTTCCAATTTTTCCAGTGTTTTCACATGGAGAATTGCGTTCTCTTTTTATGATTACCCCTGTAGCTGGAACAGCTTACTGCCTAATTACAATGTTTCTTTTCTCTCATAGTAAATTGTCTTTCACTCTCCTCAAGTTAATCTTTGCCATTTATCTTTTCACATTAATAGGCCCGGTATATTTATGGCCTCTGTTTTGCATTTCTGTTCATAAACGAATCAACCAACTCAATTCATCATAAATATATATATATATATATATATATAACTTTATATATATAAATATATATAAATCAATTCATAAACCATTTAACTCTGATTTAACTGCTGTTCTGCATTGTTTAAATATATTGACCGAAGACTATATCACATCAATGACACTACAAGACTCTCAGACACGTTGCTGAACCAGATCAGTTAGGAAACAGAACAGTTTTCAGAAAAGCTGAACAGATACAACTTGAGGAGCAAGAATTTGTTCACACTCACCTTGAAGTGGAAAAGATTCCTTCCAGGAGGAAGAGTCTAACTACTTCTTAGTGGGGTTTTTTTGTGAAAGACTATCTTAAACAATCCAAATGTATTAGCTCTGTCTAGTTGCAAAGAAGTAAGCAAAGCTTCTGATGGCACTGACTCTGTGTGAAACCTGGGAAAAAGTCAAACTGAGCCAAATAGGGCAAAATCAGTAGAAGTTTTCTGTTTGTCCTCAAGAGGAATATCAAAGCTTGGTTCATATTAACTATCAAGAGAAAAATAATTTACAGTCACCAGTTCCTGTTGTCCTTTCACACCAAAAATAAAATCTTGAGAAGTTGTTGCTAGCTGGTAGTCAATCATACCCTAAACTACAGATTCTGATACATATATTGCTTTCAGAAAATAATTACTTGGCACCCCTACAAGGGCATGAAAAGCCTAATGACAGAGCAGAAACAAGGGGGAAAAAAAAATCAAACCAGTACATTAATTAGTTATATGAGCTATAATCCTTAGGAAGAGTTATTTTCAGACTGTATCACCTGCAGTATCTTGCGTTTGTGAACTTTCTATCATTGAAGAGATTTAAATCTTGTTGAAGAACCTGATGCAAAATGATAAATGTTGTTTTCTATCCCAGAATTCTTTCATTCTCTTTTTTTTCCCCCCATCCTGTAGTTTCCAATTTATTATTGAAAATTGTGTAAGACAAATGAGCAATGAACTGAATCAAATGAGAGGAAATGGGAATGCAGCAGCCAATAAGAACAGTGCGGCCATTGACGCTGAGATTGTGCTTCGGCCTCTCATGGATTTCCTGGACAAAACGTAAGTGTGGCACACTGGTTTGTGTGGCAAATTAGGAACTGGATGCTACAGTTGGGCATACTTGGTTTTACCCTGAAGCATCATTAATGCCTAGAAACTCTCTGTAGTGTTTTTAATATTTGTAGTATTCACGTGTTTGCAGAATGCTATGCTTAACCTGTTTACTTATGCTAAGCAATTTCTATGTAAGCTACATATTTGCCTTTCTATTTCTTGTCATGTTTTGAGTCATTACAAAGGAGCTCGTGTACAGTCTGTCCTCCATGAGCTGTGGTATAAACAAGATTGTACTGAACAAAAGAACAAAAGTAAATTCCCTATACTGAAGTTGTCTGGCATTTGTTCTAGGCTGGCACCCAGTGTCCCCTGCTTATTAATATGCACTTCTGTGTCCCCAAAAACCTGGTCACCATTTGAAGATTTACAGAGCAGCTTGATTTGTTTCAGTTGATAAAAAGCTAAATTGTGAAATAGTCCTGCAAACTCACTCTGGGCCCTTAAAGTAAGGGTATATTGTCTTCTCATCATCCACCAGTGACAGGATCAGCTGTTCTGAAAGGCCAAGTGCAGCACAGGCACACCTATAAGCACCTCACTGTCCTTGGTCATGTCATTACTGGTACTTGTGAAACACCAGTGGCCTTTTACTGGAAGTGACTGTGAGAACAAGCAGCATGACACTGATCCCGCGCTTCAGGTCTCCAGTCACACATACATGAGTTACATACCCTTTAACCTTTTGGTTCCTTATGCCTATATCTCCTAGCCAGACATTTTCAAAGCGAAGGTGGAAAAGGTATGCTGAGGGAGAATCTTGCTTGAAGCAGAACAAGAAGCATAACCAGGAGGAAGTGGCTGGGCAGGACTGGGGCTAAGGCTGGGGCTGTGCTGAGAAGATATGAGGAAGGGACTGAGCCGGGCAGAGAGCAGGCTCAGGGAAGCCTGTGTCTTCCAGAAGCCATTATGTTTGATGCAGAGCCCGTGTTTTGCAGGATGCCTGCTATGCCTGTCTTGCAAGGCCCCTGACTGGAGAGTTTGAGGCAGGCAAATAGGTTCAGATTTCCTGGCATCCTCTGGTGTCTGTTTCCTCCCAGCTGTGCCCTCTTTCTCATCCCTGGACAAACATTTTCAGCCCTGACCAACCACCACAGATTCTTTCCCCATTAAACAGAACATACTCTGGGGAGTGCTGAGGAGCCTTTCTTTGTCTTCTGCATTGTAAAGTTGTATAAATCATGTTACTACACACTTCACTGTATGATTATCTGGTATTACTGGTGGTGGCCTGCAGTCCCAAATGAAACTTCTTAAGAGTCATGGACCCCCATGAAGGTTTGTTTTTATGCTTTTGACAAACTGCTGTGCATCTATGATCAGTAAGACTCTATTTTGAAGTTAGTGACTGGAGGGGCAGAATAGTTCTCTGGGCTTCTGATGTTGGGACTAGTAAGGCCAAGTCAAAGGCTGATTTAAAGAATTGATTTATAACTGCCTTTTCTTTCTCCAGGGCATTACTTCACATTCTTATTGTTTCTAAAAATGGGACTCTTAGAAACACTCTAGACTCACAGCTCCCAACTGTACATATGCATAGCCAAAGTCTAAAAGTCATTGGCATAAAGGGTGGAGGTGGGAATTGAAGGGGATTTTGGTTTTTTCCTTGGGGGTTTAATTTTTCTAGCTTAATTTTTTGAGGGCTTTGGTGATTACATGAATTTCAATGACAGCTGGCAATGGACAAATGCTTATTTAATGTGCTTGATAAGATTTGACCATTTTTGCAACACTGTCAAGTGCAGTGCCTGGATTCCTAGCCTGGATAAAATTTTTAGCTCCTTTATTTATATGTGAGCCTTTTATTTTTAGCAATCTACCTAGTCCTATGTGTTAAGTTACAAGAGGGGTATGTGTTGCTTTTGAGCAGTATGGTTTTAAATTTTAATTATATTTGAGTTAAGATGTTTACTCCTAGCACAAGTCTTGTAGAAAAGCCAAAAGTGTTTATACACTTACAAGTGCTGTCCTAAGCTCATCGTTTAAAAAACTGGATAAGCTGACTTTTGCCTGTCAGGTTTGATTCCACATTGCCATTTCTCAAAGCTATCTTCATAGCTTCTTTGAAATTTAATTGAATGATGATATAATGGAAACAAAAATGGGTTTTAAATTACTGTCCGAATAGAAAATATTGCTCACCACAGGAATGTTAAATGGAATTTTAGCAGATGCTAAACCCATGCACAGAAAATAAAGATGTGACATTTAAAAAAAAAAAAAAAAAAAAAAAATCCGACTGCTAGGGAATATCACCTTTCTTACAAATATATGTTTATAGTAGGATTATAAACATGTCATACTAATATGGTTTGGGTGTTAGTTATTTCTTAATTATGCTTAATATGTGTTTACTAAGAGTGGTAAGAGATGCTAGAAATATGAATTGGCATATTTATGACGTGATATGTATAATGACTTTACAATTATCTTTTTTACATTAATAGATTAGACATCATTCTGTAAAATTCCCCACATATGCATTTGTGTGATATTATTTTGAAATATTTTTTTCCTGTGCCTGAAAACTGCAGCACTTTATTAATGACGCTACATACAAGATGGTTATGAATATATTCTTAAATAAAGAAAAAAAAAATCTAAGTATATAGATCGTCCAAAAATTTAATTTTACCATTAGTAATAGATAGATAGCATGATTGCACAGATTTGTCAATGTATAGAAATAAATGCTTCCAAATGGTAGCCCTGAATTTGCATTAGCTGTCAACACCTAGTTCTGCATCACAGTAGAAATATAAGACAATAAGGGAGATATTTGGTTTTTATTTTTAACACATAAACAAATCACATACTAAAACTTTACTTTAGGAGCCTGGGAGTGCTAAATTGTATCATCCATCAAACTTTATAACTCATCATGATTTTGCATTTTCGATAAATATATATCAGTAATATATTAAGCAATAAGTTAGTGGAGATTTACATGATTTTATAATCTGCAAGTCTTTTTTTTTTTTTTACCAAAAATATTTACTGATAATATTGCAAAATAACTAAGCCATTGAGAAATCCTTATTGGTAGAGAAAAGCTAAACCATAATGGCCATTAGTCTGAGGATATATTGTTACAGTACCTCTGAAGTCTTGATGCTAGTTTTAGAGACTGATTTGTGTTTTGTTTTATTCCAGTTTAAGTGTCTCTGCGAAAATCTGTGAGAAGACAGTTCTGAAACGGGTTTTAAAAGAGCTTTGGAAGTTAGTCTTGAACAAAATAGAAAAACAAATTGTGCTTCCACCACTGACGGACCAAACCGTAAGTGTCCCAGCAGTAGTTCACACACGTTATAAAGGATTGTAATAATGTGATTAATCAGGTGTTTGCCAAGGCATCTGATACTATCCTTTTCTGTACCTTGACCAGAAGGAACTGTACGCAGTGTGTTGCTCTCTAGTGTTTCAAAGTAGTGTAGCTAGGTTGCTCTTCTGTAGCCAGTGAGGAAGACCTTGCTCTTTCATATACTGCCTGCCCCAGCTCAGAGCAGTTTTTATGAATGCAGTGTAAAAGAAGCCAAATCACTGACTTTGTAGCGTGCTTTCATATAAGGGCTTTAAAGTTTGATTTCTCTTGACTTCGTCATGTGCAGTAACACCACGAGTGTTCCTTGCCCTTCCCAGTTGCACAAGGAATTCAATTGCTTTCATTTTTGCAGCTGCCAGAAGGGCAGGAATGCTCCATCCCATTCTCCAGTCCTGCCTGCTGTGCCATTCCTTATCTTGAGGCAGCACAGGAAGCTTAAACAAATTTTAGCTCTAAAGTTTTGGGGTATTTTAATAGCAGACATGATAGGAGGTCCTCATGGGGCAGGACTGCATTTACAGCCTGACAAGAAGAGGGAAAGAAACCGTAAGTTAATAGGGAAAGTAGTACTGCTACACACAAGACCAGTGTGGGTGGATGGCCTGACATGAACCCTGAGTGACGACAGAGCTGAGGGCACTGGTAAAATCTGATTCTGTCTAAGGACGAAAGAAAAAGAGCCTCGCTGGGAGTGCCTTTTTTTAATTGCTTTTTGCTTTTTTGAGGGACTGGGATAACATAGATGTTAATTCTTTTCATTTTCAATCTTGTCTAGAATAAATTCACCATCTTTATGACAAGCTAATCATGACATTGCCGTAGTGTGCCTTTGGGCAACTTTACTGTATACATCCTATGATATCAGTTAAGCTGCTAAAAATCTATTGGTCAGTATCCATTTGTTAAAGACATATCATTAAATCATATTAAAGATACATGAAAGAATATTGCTGGAGAGGCAAGAGGAAATCTAATAGAACATGTATAAACGGTGTTAAGGTAGTAAAGAAATAACCTGAGCTATTAAAAATTCTAGACTAGAGCTAGTCAGAAGATCATAGCCAGGACTCACTCCATTCACTGAATTTGTTCATATTTACTATAATGCTCTTGTTTACTATGCATAATTAGAAACAACCTCTCTTTCAATGAGTGACTGTGTCAAATTTATATCTCTGAGATTTTTAATTTGCTTTTCAAATATTTTGGTGCAAATTTTATCTGCAAATACATAAGTAGCATTTAAGTTGGTTACCTGCATTTCCCATTATGCGTTAGGAGCATTTATTAGCTTTATGCAGGATCAGTTGTTACACTCTGAATCATAGAACAGCATGGTTCAGAGTTAAGGGGTTTTTCTGTTGCTTTTTTTTAATTGGTTGTCAAGAATACAGAATTACCTATCAAAGACTTAGTAAGCCCACTTAGACGATAGCACAATATGTTTCAGTTAGTTACAATAGTAAAACATTTGTTGAAACATTTCCCCAAAAAAGTTTGAATGTAGACCTTTATTTAAAAAATAATAAAAAGCTTTTAGTCTTTCAACCATAGTGAAAATAACCTTTGGCTGCCAACTGAACACAGGTTTCAGTTCATCTGCCTGAATCTGCAAGCACCTCTGTAGTCCTTACTGATGATCAGAAATCACACCAAGCAATAAGCTGTGACAATGATGTTACAGCCCATTTCAAAAAAAGCTTATTCCAATCATTAGTTTAGCCAGCTGATACTTCATTGAGCTATGGGTGTACATCTGGAATGCAAAACTTCCGCATTTCNAGCCAGTTACTGATTAAAGGCAGAGACTGTGCCTCTTATTCAAGACTCTTTAAGATCATTTTAAATGGTGACAGCTGGGATTTGCACAAGTGCTTTGCCCCCATTCTTCATAAAACTGAAACATCCCTTGCTTCTCCATACACACTTAAGAAACATGAGCCTGACTAGAAATTGTCTGCAGCATATTTTTTTCCAAATTTTGCTCAACATTTCTATAGTAGAAGATACAATATCTTAAATATATAATCTGTAATGATTAAGGAACATGAAAAATAGGTACAAAGATTACTAGATTAGGCTTTCAGAGTGCTTGCAGTATCACATGTGTGTGCTACACTTCACCAGCTGTTGGGTTTTACTAGTGGTAGCCTCTTACAAAGTGTCCCAGTTGGCAGGCACAGTGAAAGGTGTATAGAGAGTTGCATTTATTTTGCTACCTCTATTTACTTTCAAACACCCAATTAAATAAAACCAATGAAAAGTAGGATACTGTAAGAGAGATGTTTCCCTTTTGTAGCCTTGAACATTACTTTCTCTCTGAGGGTGAGAGGCACAGACATTTGGAAGCAGGGTTTATTTTTTAATTTTCATATTTATCTTATCATTCTCACTACTAATAAATAATGAAAATTTAAGCTACAGTTCTATATTACATCTTTTGCAATTGAACCATACAGAAGCAAAATTATTTCTGGAAACTGAAACCTTTTGGAACAGAAAGACTTATGAAAAATTGTTCTGTATTGTGCTATGTAAGTTGGACTGACCTTTTTTTTTTTCCTGTAATCCAGACATTCAGAACTATGTCTTGCTGAACAATTGCCAAGTAACTGCACTAGTAATTATATTTCTTGGAGTAATTGTGATAAAAAATGTCAGCATGGAATTATACTAGGATTCTGTTTGTCTTAGACAAACGCGTAGGCGTTGGCCTTTGGTATCGTGCCAGGATTTGGCTATTGTAAAATATTGGGTCAACTTCATGACACTTTAGTATCTTTTCTTGAAAAAATGGCTTTGGCTTAACAGTACGCCGTTACGCTCTGTGTTACTCAGCTGAGGATTTCACTGTAGACAGTTAAGCTTTTGCAGGTTCCTCAGGGCTGCTTGCTTCCCATTATGATTATTTATATTAGCATAGCACCTACGAGCTATGGTTATGGACAAATATCTCATTGACACACTGTATAAGAACAATCCCAGCCTTAGCTTAAAAATATTAAATACAAAATGAGATAGCAGACAGGAGCACGCAAAACCGCTATTAACAGAAAACGCAATGTTTGTATCAAGTATAGGATACTGGAGGGAAGGAATCATGCTGCAGGCATTCAACTGCTTGGTCTTACCAACTGAATGAAAATATGTCTCATGTGTAATTTAAATTTTCATTTAGTTTTTCAAAACAGTGACTTTGGCTAATGTCCTAGCAGCAGCAGTTGACATAAAAAGCAAACACGCTGCAGTGAGTCTGTTTTCTGAATTTTCAATGTGATTACAGGGGCCCCAGATGATATTCAGTGCAGCCAAAGATCTTGGACAACTGTCAAAACTCAAGGTAATGGAGCCAAATGAAACTGTGAATGGCTTGCTCTAATGAAAAAAAATAGATGAAATATTAGTGACTGTGAGGCCAAGCCTCATGCCTCATTCTTGTGCTTATTTACTATAATAAGATTTAATACGGCAGTAACTGTTCATAGGTGAGTAATGATTTTAGTGTCTCATAAAAACCAAATTAAGACTGTATGCTTATGTGGTAAAGTGATCATTGGATGGGTCAAGAAGATGTCATTCCCATACTAGGCCTTATAAGCATTAAACATCACAAAAAAAAAAATTATGAGATCTTTGTGTTCCCTTCTGGAACCAGTTCTGAAAAAACTCTGAGGTGGGAATACTAGTAATTTTTTTCTGCCTATTATTTATGGTTTATATTACCATATTATGGTGTGTATTGAAACATAGCATGTACCTCAACAATAAACTCATCAGCACTACATTACTGAAGTCCATAATACACTTGTTGGAGAGCTTAGACGTTTGATACAGATGTCAGTTGTTTGCCAATCAATTTTGCCATTAGGATTNCAAGAAATAATATGTTCTAGGAAAAGAAATAAAGCTACACAGATGCTCAATATTAAACATTGGTTCTTTTTCCCTACAATCTATGTTTTCAAGAAACAACATGATTGTTCTAGGTTATAATTTGTTGTAGAAGTCTGAAGTTGAATTAATCCCTCTTAATCACAGGGGCTTGGGGGGGCATTTGGTGGTTTGGTTTGTTTATTTGTTTTTCCAAGGATAGACAGGCCGCAATACTGTCTCTCTTTCAAAATCAACTGCAGTCTTAACTTGCTTTGCAGGACCATGTGATTCGAGAGGAAGCCAGAAGCCTGACCCTGAGGCAGTGTGCAATAATGGAAGTAGCACTAGCTACAATAAAGGTACAGCTTTAAGTGTTTTTCTGGAATGACCAAGAACATGACTGACATGAACAACAGATTCTAGTATGGAATGGTCCCTTAGAATCATAAAGATCCCTTTAATATGTCAAGAACCATTTGATCCTAAGCTCCTTGTATTGACGTGAAAGCAAATGTCTAATAGTCTGCTTGCGGAAAAGTTAAAAAAATTTTTCTACCAGTTGCAGACAGAACATGTTCTGTTAAAGGAAATGGTGGCCAAAGCTTATCTGATTCTTCTGTTCCTTTCCAGTTTAGAGTTAGTGCGGCTGAAGCACCTGGGCTAAATCCTTATTGTGTTGCAGCACAGCCTCTTTTTCTCCTACAAAGGAGACAGTGAGCCTGAAAAGTGTGGTTATTCCTAGCTGCGCTCATGTATGGCACATGTTTTTTATAGCACACAAGAAAACAAGGCTTTTAATACTGTGCATTACTGTGCACTATTTTAAATTCAATGTCCAGCTGAATTTATCAACTTTTTACAGTTTGGAATTGTCCACCTAATTTACTGTCACTCCTAAATAATTTTATTTAATTTAAAGATGCCATTTAATTATTCTACACGTTGGTGCCTTTTCAGTGAAAACAAAAAATCATATACGTCACACACCTGTTAAAACCACTTCTGAATAAATTAATTTTCATGCATTACCAATATCTTGTTGCTGCAGATCTTGGTAATGCATAAAACTACTTTAGAAAAACCTTAGCATTGCAGTAGATGTTTTACATTAGATTTTTAAAGGAACCATATTAGAGACAATCCCTCCAACCTTACCTGGTGCTAATCTCATTATTATTAGAAATACACATTAATTTATTGGTAATTGATAAAGTAAAGTAACTCTAGGATTTGACCTCTCTGG